>CM014731.1:11632101-11729630 GCA_004329165.1 Spatholobus suberectus | reverse complement strand
GAAAAGAATTACTTAACCTGTAGAGGGAATTACCACCCTACGTGAGAGGGAGTTTATGTGAATGAATGGTTTTTAAGTTTGTCCAGAAAACTTGTAATGAAGTGAATATTTGAGATGATAATAATATTGAAATATTTTTGTAGATGTAGGCAAGAGGTGACTTAAATAAATTGGTGTCCTATTGTTATTTCTATATTTGTGGTGTTCGTGAAGAAAAGTATTGTTTCCCCAATGGTGGTATCAAAGCTAATGATTGTGCAGTTGGTGACTTGTTAGAGAAGAAGTATTAAAGCTTGATGAAGCTAGTGGTGGATTCGTGTGAAATCATTGTGTCGAAAGTCTTCTTGGTAATGGGAAGTCAAGTGGCGTGTCTTGATAGCTAATGACGGTGCAAATTCTTATGTCAAAAGTTTTCTTGACATTGAGAAAGTCAAGCAACATGTCCTGGTAGTTAATGATAATACAAGAAGTGTCACCATCCAATACTTGCGGAGCAGAGGGAAAAAACACATCAAAGTTTGTGGAGCACAAGCATGATTAGAGAAGATTGGGACGAGCATCCTTGATGGCGAGAGTTGAAGAAGAAATTTGAAAATTTTAATTAAGAGAGAAATTGTTAGGAAACAATTCAAATTCCCAATTAAAAATCTCTAAGATATTGTTTAGATTTAAAAATATTATTTTTATTTTAAGGATTTGATTTATCTTTTAATGTAAGGATGCAAGTTGAATGAATAGGGAGTTTTGAGATAAGAAGAATTACCTGGCTTATAAAGGGTCACTCGCCTAAGTGAGAGAGGTGATTATGTGTAAGGAGTAGTGTTTTAAAACTCGGACCGGACTGGCCGGTCTGACTGGTTCAACCGAAAACCGGACCTATAGCTGATTCGGTCCTTTTATCAAATCGGACATGCATCAAACTCGGGCTGATGTCATCAACTTGGTCCTAAATCGAGGGTAGAACTAGTGACTCGCCTGATTCACAAGCCACCACACACAAACCGGTTGGGAAACCCCAACCTCTCTTTGTACGTTGCTCACTACCCAATCTACTGCTACTGTATGCACTCTGCAAAATCTGATCATCCTATTGTTGCTACTATATGCACTCTACAAAATCTGATCAACCTACTGCTGCTACTGTAGGCACCTAGTTTTGAACATTGTCACGGGATTGCTTGAGGAATGAGGCGGGAGAAATTTTCAGGCGGGAGCTAGCAGAATTTTGCACCAACATGGAGCAGAACCCAAGTCCCTTGGATACTCAAAAGAATTATGACCACCGCACCAAGGCATCCAACAATTAGATGTATGACAAATATAATTTTTATACTATATCTTTAATATAAAATTATATATTTAATAATATATTGCTTCATACGGTTCAACCAATGACCCACCGGTTCAACCAGTGACCCATTGACCTAGTACCTTGACTGAGTCGATCACCGGTCCAAGTTTTAAAACACTGGTAGGGAAGAGTTTTCAAGTTTGTCTAGCAAACTTGTTATAGAGTGAATATTTGAAGTAATAATAATATTGAATATTTTCGTGTATAGATGTCGAATCACGTTAAATAAATTAGTATCTTGCCATTTATTATAGGGCAATACTCCGAACTCATATTAGCGAAAAATTACTGAGCTGGGGTTAGCTGTTGATTGAATAGCGGGTTTTGCCTTATTGTGGAAATAATCGGATTTAAGTTTATTCATATTATTTACTTTTTTTGTCTTCATATAGATATGTTTAGAAATTATTTACAATAATTTTGATTTTAATTGTTAAGTGGATGATAATTTTGATTTTGATATAACAAAATTTAGTCGAAATTTTTTTCTTCACGTGATAAAACATTTATATCGAAGTGTAAAAAAAAAAAAAGACTTTATCATAATCATTTAATATATGGAATTTGAAGCCCACCCTTAGAATATATCAATATCATTAGAACAACTGTTGATCAAAAAAAGAACCACTAGGCAAATAAACTTCATTGACACATATATATGAAAATTATAGTACATATAACTTAAACAGGAGATTAAAATTACACATATATTTATTACTATTAAAAAAATATTAATATTATATATTATATACACTAATAATATTAAAATTAAAATTAATAAAATAATATTGATAAATATAAATTACTAAATATATAATAATATGAAAATTAATATTAATAAATATAATTAACAAATTAATAAATATTAATTACTATTATTCATTGGATATTATTAATATTAAAATTAACAATAATAATATATACTACTAATAATAAATTAATAAAGATATTTTAGTAATATTAAAATTAGAACCCAAGGGACTAAAATTGCATAATTTTGATACCTGAAGGACTAAAATTACAATTAAGCCATGTCAGCATATATGTCATGCAACACGTCACCTGTCACGTCATCATCTAGTGTCTCATCAAAAATTTGTTAAATATTTAACAAAAGATTGGTAGAGAGACTAAAATCACATAATTGTGATACTTAAAACACTCCATTTATGCAATTAAAATTTGGGAAACCAAAATTATACAATTGCCATATGGCAAGATCAGAAATAAAATTAAACCTTTAAAAAATAATATTATGCATATGTTTGCGTGTATTTATATGCGTGTGTATTCATTTGTATGCATGTGAACGCATAACTTTATATAAAAATGATATCATGTGCGTTAAATTTTATAGAATAACACTTTGAAAACTTTATATAAAAAGTAAATTTTATATTAATTTATCTGTTAAATCATATAATATTATCCTAATGCTCATATATTTCAAAGAGCATATGCAACGGACGCATTACGCTCTGTTCTTCTAATTAAGTACCGGTACTTATTGAGTACTTACCATTGGACACATTTCTTATTTAGGACCGGGTGCTTCTATAAGCACCGGTAGGAAAATAGTAGGACCCAATTATCAGTTTTAATATTTTTATAACTTAATAAATAAACTATTGATGAAATATAAGGATGTGGGGTAATTAGTGGGGTTCATTTAAGAAACTTTTTGGAGTTGCTAAAATGGAGGGGTGGGGTGCTTAAGTTTAAAAAAGTAAAAATTAGTGACGTGTATAAATGAGACCCATTTAAAAATTCTAAAGAGTGATACTAGATTGTGGATGCTCTAAGGGACCTTGTGTCTCCAAGTATGATTTAGACTCTCATTTTTCCACTCATACTCATCTCACTCCTATACTGACTTAAGCGTTAAAGTATTTGTAGGTGGCCACCACTGTCTTGCTTCACCATATGCCAACGACTGAAAAACACCTCCACTGTGTTGGAAGCCCATTGCAGTTCCAACTCGAACATATTTAAATATTTTATACATTTTTCTTTTATTAATCTATAACAAATTAAAATCATATCGCATCTTATTGTATTCTCATTAATTATTGAATAGAATTTAAGATGAGTGACTTAATTTTAACAATAAAAAAATTAAATATAAACAATTAAAATTGAGATCAAATTACATAAAAACCAAATCATGGGAATGAATCTGAATATATTAAAATACATAATACATAGACAAAACATCCAATTATTCAACAAACTAAAAAACAGTTCATTTATTTTTATAAAATTTTCTTTGAGCCGTAGTACTTGTATGCGACTTCTCGTTACTTTAGACAAAAAAATAAAAATAAAAAATCATTAATTCCTGTAAAAGAGTCAAGACGATACAAAGATTGTTTTAAAATATGAATGTGATAATGCTACCATTATTTCAATGTGTTAAACTCAAAGTCAAATATTTTAATTTCTGACTGTCCTAATGCATATACTCAGGGCACTTCTCTTTTCCATATAAACGTGAGTCTCTTTGAAATATGTTTCTCAAATTAACATCTATCTTGGCAATTGCCACACCATCTCCATGTCCAATTCCTTGCCACCGCCTAAATGCGACACGCACTTAGCTCTTTGTTTACTGTTATTTTGTGTTCATGCGGTAGTCATCTTTGCAGCAAGTTCTGATGTACGATACTTATTCCTAGTCTCTATCATTAATTTTCCTCCATCACTCGAGAAATTATTAAGTAGTTGGGGCCACGTGTCTTAGTTATAGTTCCAACCAATATCTACCTAATATATATTCAAGTTTTTCAATTTATAAAAAAATTAATAATATTCGATTAAGTGTCATGTAGAAATAAATGAAAATCATGATTATTTTTGATTAATTAATAATTTCTCCTAGCGCTTTGTATATATAGTTTAAAGGATTACTCTCCCTGAATTAAAATTAATCCAATTGGTTCCCATCGGTTTCGTGCTTTCAGGGGCTTGGACAACAATCACAAGACTGGTTAAACCATGGTGGAGATTTGTTCAACAGAAGATACGCTTACAAAGAGTATAAGATCAGCAGACCCAGAACAGCACCGAACCTACGCTTGAAGTGGAAATTCTATGCAGGCAAAGATATCAGTGCAACACCAGCCATATACGATGGTACCCTTTATTTTCCAAGCTGGAATGGTTACATCTATGCTGTTAAAGAAGCTGATGGATCGCTTGTTTGGAAGCAGAACTTGCAGAAACTGACAGGTCTAAACGCAACTGGCTATGTTCGCAATGTAAATTGGACTGTGACAGGGCCAACTCCCACAGTGGCGAGGAATTTACTGATAATTGGAGTCTATGGCCTGGTTGTTATTTCTGTCAAAAGAACATCAGGTGAGCTTGTGTGGAGGACCACTTTGGATTACCATCCTGCAGCAGTCATTACCATGTCCGGAACATACTACAAAGGGCGAGTACCACCGCACAAAATTTATTTCCCTCACTCTATTATAAAAACACTAAAAAATCAATGAATTAGTAATTAAATTTAGTGACAAAAATTACTTTTTCGACATTAATTCTAGAGTTACAAAATTTTAGCGACAAATTTTTAAAAATGACATATAAATTATTTTGTCAATAATTTTAAGGCTTAATTGTATTTTGTGCCACCTAAGTTTTATTATTTTGCAGATTTTATCACTGTATTTTTTTCTCTAGCATTTTACCATCTTATTTTTGAAATCTTGCAAATTTTGTCTAATCATCAACTGTTCATTAAATAAAAATTGCAAAATTAAACAAAATTTGCAAAATTTAAGAAATAAGGTGACAAAATAAGAGAAAAAAAACATACGGTAGCAAAATCTACAAAATAATAAAACTTGGATGACACAAAGTGCAATTAAACTTAATTTTAATTTTTCTTGTAGTGAAATTAATAGCTCTATCATTAAATACATACTATAAGTCTATAACTGTCCACAGAGGTTTCTATTGCGGAATATCTTCACTGGAAGTACATGAAACGAAGGATCGATGCTGCACATTTCGTGGAAGCTTTGTAAAACTTGATGCTCGATCTGGTGCCATTTTGTGGCAGACCTTTATGTTGCCAGATAACAATAACAGGAGAGGAGAATACGCAGGAGCAGCCATTTGGGGAAGTAGCCCCTCCATTGATGTGTACAGAAACCATGTCTATGTTGGCACTGGGAACCTCTATTCTGCCCCATTACGCATACGTCAGTGTCGAGAGAGACAAATCAATAGAACCGAGCCTACTCAACCATACGAGTGTGTTGAACCAGACAACCACTCCGATTCAATCATGGCCCTTGATTTGGATTCCGGGAAGATTAGATGGTACCGCCAGTTAGGAGGCTACGATGTATGGTTCTTTGCATGTAACAATGCTTCAACTCCTGATTGTCCTCCTCAAGGTGACTACCCAGATGCTGATTTTGGAGAGGCACCAATGATGTTGACAACATATATAAATCTAACCAAGAAAGATAATGTTGTTGCGGTCCAGAAAAGTGGCTTTGCATGGGCTTTAGATCGCAATTGTGGCAACCTCGTTTGGTACAAGGTAATAGATAATTTATAGTGTGACAGTTTTCTATCCCCCGTCTCAATGAACAATCGGTAGATAGTACTTTAAATTCTATGACATTTATTCATATTTCCACTATTGTATTTACAAAGCTTGTTTTTTTTTTAAGCGTATAATAGTGACACTAAATAAAACCTAAGCATAGTTTAAATTACGGACCACAACATGTGTTGCGGCCGCAATATTGTGGTTGCTACCTGCAACCGCAAAGGACCATAATTGCGGTGTGAAATAAAATCACAGAAATTTCCACAATGCATCTGCAACGGAACCACAAAAGAACCACAACATTGTCCTGTTCCATTTTTTTGTGAAAAAATAAACAAAGATTCAGACTTAAATCTTCTATTCTAACCGGTGTGTTCGTGTGAAATGCTGGGGAAGAGAGGGAGCCATTTGATGGTGTTTAGTTTAGGTGCTGATAGATTGCGTGATGCACTCAAGGCAAAGAAAAATGGTGAGGTGGTAGGGGTAGGTCAGTAGGAGAAAAGGTAAGGTGGTGGGAGTAAGGAAAAAAGTGAAGTGCAAACATATAATAATTTCATGCCGTAACAGTCGCAATCCACATCAGTCGCAATGCTCGCAACTGCAATTTAGAACCATGAACCTAAGTCTTCACCCTTCATATAAACTACTCAAACCCTCACCATTTGCCGGACTTTAGTGGGTTCTATACAAAGCTAATGTAGTGTATAGAGTAATTTATAACACGATATGGTTTTCATAATAAAATTATGATTTCAAGTTAATAAACTTTAGACGAACCAAATCTATTACTTGATTTAAAATTGTATAAGAATTTGTGTTACTATATACAGCGACTCTAACTCACTATCATCATATTATGAATTGAAAATTTGTTCTTTTTTTTTTTTTTTTGCGGAAAGCTGGGCCCTATGGGCTATCAGGAGGCGGAATATCGGGCGCAGCAACTGATGAAAGGAGGGTTTACACCAACATTGCCAATTATGGGGCAAGAAATTTCACTCTTGCACCATCAAACATGACTACAACCGCTGGTGGGTGGGTGGCAATGGATGCCAGCAATGGTAGAGTTCTACGGTCCACAGCTAACCTTAGTAACAGCCCTGCTAATGGCCCTGTTAGTGTTGCAAATGAAGTTGTCTTTGCTGGATCCGCGGATAGAATGGTATCCATATATGCAATTGATGTGAAAATTTTACGGTCCTATAAAACTGGAGCCAGTGTCTGTGGAGGCATGTCAATCAGCAAAGGGTGCATGTATGTGGGTATGGATATAATGTTTCTCTGGGGCCTTTCTCGAACTTAACGGGTGGAACCTGGCTTTTTGCCTTCTGTGTCGTCTAAGAATTTATGTGGTTAGTATGCGTGTTTGTTTTAGTTGCATTTTGAAAAATAATTTTTCATTGGCTTTTTAAAAAAGCATGTGAAAAAATAATTGTCTTTTAAAATTAAGTGATTGTCAAACACGAACAAAATATAAATAAATGGATCAATTAAACAGAAACTATTATTCTGGTAAATATTTTCTTTTACAGGTTTCTCTTTGTATTTAACAGAATTTTAAATACTTATTTAAAAATTATCATCTAATAAATGATTAACAATTTAATATGATTACTGTGTCCATTAATTGTCATCACAGCTACAGTACATTATCTTTTTTTTTTTTCAAAGAAAAACTACTGTGCAATATCACGATGAAAGTTTTTCACAGTTGGATTCAAACTAGGTTTGATAGGGAAATTACATTGTGCAACATTATGCAAGATTATATCCATTCCATTTACATTTTAACTTTTCAATTTTTTTTATTTTTTATAACCACATTAAGTTTTAACGATGAAAATCATCTCACCCACTTACAACAAGTTTATAATTTTTTTTATTTTTTAATAAGGATGAGATAATAAATATGTAAATGAATAGTGAATTTGATAATTAATTAAGGCAAAAATGTCAAAATATGAATTGTGCTAATACAATCCTGCATGATACTCTAAATTATGCAATAATTTTTACGTAAAAATGGTTTGTAAGAAAATCCTCACAGTTTGAAACTGGCCAGTATGATTGATCCACCTAATTAAAACTTTGCAGGCTGACTACTTATAGTTTGTTTCCCCACACATCTATCGCAATCGATATACATGCATGATTTAGTGACACTATGCTGAAAATGATCTTTGAAAGCATTTTTTCATACTCTTTTAAAACACTTTTAAACATTGTATATTCTCGAATTATAATACAGTGCAACACATTAAAGTGGTTTTAGCTAAGAAGCATTATTAAAAAAGCATACGTTTTAAAGCGCTTTTGGATAGAAGTACTTTTAATTTTTATTTTTTTTTGTATTTTTAGGTTTCACCTCATTCATTTCAAATTGAAAAATCAGCAACTATCATAATTCTTTACAACTTTCATAATACTTCAAATTAAGAATGAACAATGGATGCATCCATTTTTATTTTTTTATTTTTTCTGAACGCAAGGTATCTCCTGGTCAAGAGTTAGGGACTAGCTTCCACCAATTAGACCGTTAAGAAAGTGAGAGTGGAGAAAGAGCCTAAAGATTGATCGACCTCAACATTATTCATCATCAAGTCTTTCATGTGTTCTTATTTTGTTTAGGACTTATATATTTCATGAAGTATAAATGTTGTTAACGTTTGTGGTTAAGCAACTTAAGTTGTATTTTGATTTTCTTTAGTATTTTTTTATCGTCAATTTGTTGCTTTAGAGTACCCAATTTAAATATTTTAGGATAAATATTAATGTTTCTTTCCTCTTAAGTTTTTTTATTCATCATGAAATAAGAATAAAACTAATACATGAAACACAAAATATTATTTGATTGATGGATTTAGTGAATTTCCATTCTATATCAATGCTCTCATAAAAGCAACTTTTTAGACTAGGTGATAAACAAGTTAATCAATTTTAATTTGTGTTTTTAGGAATAGGTAATAAATGTAAAATTAAAAGTAAAACAAATTTGTTTATTTTGATTTCCATTTCAATTTTTATAGAATTGGGTAATAAATATAAAAGAATTTTACAGTTAGCTTTAATCTTTCTAAATTTGTAGGTTGTTATTGAAGGTTAGTAATCAATTTTATAATTTAGGAATATGTTATATGTTATATGGTATCTTTGATCTTTGTAATTTTATTTTATTTGTATTAGTCTTATATTTATCATGAAATACTTAATTAAATCATTTACAATAAGAATATGTTACTCTTATACTTAACTTAGGTGTTATAACTTTAAAACACTATATTTCTTATAGTCCAATGTTAACATTGTTTAACTGTATTTATACAAAAAATTATATTTGTTATAAACTTGAAGTTTTGTCATGTTTAAACAAATCTTGATCTATATTGATGCAAGAGATTGTAAGTGTTTTTTGTTCCTTTTCATTGGAAGATCTTTTTTATACTATAAATAAAATAAAAATCAAAGAGTTTTCTTTAATTAATTTGAATTTGTGTCTTTGGGATTAGGTAATATTATGTAATAAATGTAAAATAAAAAGATTTGTTTAGCTTGATTTCGATTTCCATTCTTTTAGAATTAGGCAATAAATATAAAAAGATTTTTAGAATTAGTTTGATCTTTTAGATTTGTGGGTTGTTATATAAGGTTAGTATAAACTATAACCAATTCCATAATTTAGGGATTTGTTATATACAATTTGTGTGAAAATCAAGATAAACAATTTGAATTTGTGTTTTTTCTTAGTTAACGTTTGTGATTAAACAACTTCAATCATATTTTGATTTTATTAAGTATTTTTTTATTGTACATGTGGTGTTATTGGTGTATTAAGAAATTTTCCGAAACTTAAATTAGGTTACTTATTTGTAATCATTACTCAAAATTATATGTTTTATAACTCTTAAATAATATGTAATAAATATAAATTTAAATAATTACTTCAGAATTTTAAAACATAATAACAAGTCTATGCATCACATTGATCACCATATTGGTATATTGTAGATAAATTTAGTATTCATGTCGATCACTTATAAAAAAAAGTATTGACCTCAATCGAGTTAGGTTGTTCTGATTTTATAAAATATTAATATATCATTAATTATGGTAATTAATAATAAATTAATAACCTTGACTTGCACAATTATGTAACTAAGCAGGGACGGATTCAGGAGGTGCAAGCAGGGGCCTTGGCCTCTCCTCCCCTTTCACTCTTTGAGAACTATATATGTTATTTTTTGAAATTAATTCTTTATGTTTCAATTATTATAATTGAAATATCATTTTTAACTATAAAGATGATAAAAAATAGGTTTAAAAAAAAATATTCACAACTTAAATAACAATATGATGTATTTAATTATTATAATTTAATGTTTATTTAATATTTATTGTTTTTTTTTTGCTCCCCCTTTAATAGGCTTCTGGACCCGTCCCTGTATCTAAGTTGCTTAAAATATGTAATGGTTATCTACTATAAATGGGATAGCTTCTTTGTAAAGAAAGTAGTCCCCGTGCCGATGGGTAGTCTTTACCTTTTGTTTAAATGGGAGAATAGAATAAAATGAGGAAGGAAATAAAATTGAATTCAATAAAAATTTGGAGAGAAAACTCTAAATTTTTGTTCCTTGAAGTTTTTTTTTTCCTTCAATTGTATAAGAGAAATTTTGAAGTTTTATTTTTTTTCCCTCGTGTTCTTTCTTTTCATTCACATATTATATATTATATATGTCTTTTTCTTCAATTGAATTTATTTTATGACTTTTTATTTTTATTTAAATACGTTATATATTTTACTTTTATTATTCTGTTAATATTTATATATCACGTCACATCTTGTTATATTCTTATTAATTATTAGATAAATTTTAGTGTGAAAGACTTAATTTAACAATAAAAAAATTAAAATTGAGCAATTAAATTAAAAAGCCAAAATTGCATACAAACTAAAACATATGAATGACAAGAATAATCGTAATATACTAAACTACATAATACATATACATATATAAACATATAATCAAACATTAACTAAAAAAACTCACTTGTTCCTCTTTATATAGTTTTCTTTCTTTTTGTCGTAGTGCTTTATGTCGAAATAGATTCATGAACATTGTTACTTTACAAACACTCCATTAATACTTATTATTTTTTTTCTCTATCTTTCGCTTTCTATCACATTATATCACCTATCATACTTATATTTATCTCTCTTCTTTCTCTTTCTCTTATTAAGTGTCTACTAGATTTGTGGTGCATGTCCACAACTCATTTTTGATTATTATCAAAATACGGATGTGAATAATGCATTATTCACAAAATTTAAGTGATACATATGGCCAATAAATAACTAATACATAATTAATAATATTTACTTATATTTTAATTAAATAACAACATATTATCTAATATCTCTCTCTCTCTCTCTCTGTGTATAGAAAGAGAGAGAGAAGAGAGATCAAGTTACTCCAAACGTAACTCTTGATAAAATTACTCTTAGTACAAACTAAATTTTATTAATTCAACTGTTAAATTAAAGGTTCTTATTGAGTATATAGACCAAGTCTATAAATTTTTAAAAATTTTAAAGTTATTTGATACTTCATTAAATAATTTTAATTTAATGTATAATATACTTTCGAATAATATAAGTAAATGGTAACTATAAAATTATATAATTACAATGTTGGATTTGTCTAAAATTTGGTGTGCTTGATCGTTGAGTTAATATCAAAATATTCAATAGTTAGATTATCGCAATTTAATTTATACAAATAGTTATTGAAGATAGTAATTTTACCAAGAGTTACTCTTGGAATAACTTACGTATAGGGTGGAGATCAAGTTACTAAACTCAATAACTCTTTATATATATA
This sequence comes from Spatholobus suberectus, assembly GCA_004329165.1. Classification (NCBI taxonomy): domain Eukaryota; kingdom Viridiplantae; phylum Streptophyta; class Magnoliopsida; order Fabales; family Fabaceae; genus Spatholobus; species Spatholobus suberectus. The sequence goes on along the minus strand of CM014731.1, from coordinate 11,717,836 downwards.
TATATATATATATATATATATATATAAATGAAACATTTGTAGTTAGGTACTCAATCTTATAGTTGACATTTACTTATATTTTAAAGAAGTATATAATATGTTAGTTTGAATTTATTTAATGAAATATCATATAGTTCTAAAATTATATGTGTATATATATATATATATATATAAATGAAACATTTGTAGTTAGGTACTCAATCTTATAGTTGACATTTACTTATATTTTAAAGAAATATATAATATGTTAGTTTGAATTTATTTAATGAAATATCATATAGTTTTAAAATTTTATAAAAACTTGCAAACTTGATCTATTCAATAAAACTTTTAATTTAATAGCTAAATCGTTAAAATTTAAAATATACAAAAAATTATTGAGTAAAGTAAATCTATCAAGACTCCAAGAATTACTATTGGAGTAACTTGATCCCTACTCATATAGTCTTAGATAAATTTTAGTTTTGACCTCGATGGAGTTAGGTGGAGTGTGTCAATAACCATTACTTGCATAAACATAATTTATCTAAGTTACCAAAAATAGGCGTACAAAGTCAATTAGTTATTAAAAACAGTTATTTATTGTTATCTTTTTTTTTGGTAATAATGAGGGTAATTATTGTTATTAATAATTAATTAATAACTATGACCTGCATAACATAATGTATCTAAGTAAAGTCAATTAGTTATTAAAAACAGTTATTTATTGTTATCTTTTTTTTGGTAATAATGAGGGTAATTATTGTTATTAATAATTAATTAATAACTATGACCTGCATAACATAATGTATCTAAGTAAAATAGGTAATGATCTACTCTAATCAGAATGGTTTCTTAGTAAAGAAAAGAGTTAGCACGCCAGTCTGTAATCTTTTTGGTGTACAATGATCACATTAAGGTTTGAACCTATGATCTTATGCATACTACTCAAACTCTATTACTAGATCGACTTTAGCGGGTTCTGTCCGTAATCTTTACCTTTTGTTTGAATGAGAGAATAAAACAAAATGAGGGGAAAAAATTTAAATTAAAGAAAAATTTGGAGAAATTTTAAAAAATTAAGTTAATATTTTTCTCTTTTCTCTTCAATTAAATAGGAGAGTTTTCTTTTTTTCTTTTTTATTATATTTCCATCCCAACATAAAGTTAATTTAAAGCTATATTGAAGCCATTTTTATGTCTTTTTTTTTTTTTTTTACTTTTGTTCAAATATTTTACACTCTTATTAATTTATGAAAATTAATATTATATCAAATCATATTACATCCTCACTAAATACTGAATAGAATTTAGGGTGAGAGGCTTAATTTTAATTAACAACGAAAAAGCAAAAGACTAGATGTGAACAAATAAAATTAAAATGACGAAAATCACACACAAACTAAAAACATATGAATGATAAATCCTAATATAACAAACTACATAATACACATATAAAACATCCAAGCATTCAAATATAACTGAAAAACAATCCACATATATGACTTCTCGTTACTTTACATCGGAAAAAAAATTCATTAATTCCTGTGAAATAGTCAAGACGGTACAAAGATTGTTTTAAAATATGGATTTGAATAATGCTACCATTATTTCAAAGTTTTAAACTCACAGTCAAATATTTTAATATCGGACTGTCCTCATGCGTACTTAGGACACTTCTCCTTTCAATATATACGTGAATCTCTTTGAAATAAGTTGCACAAACTAACATAAATCTTGACAATTGCCACACCATCTCGATTTCCAATTCCATGCCGCCGCCTAAATACAGCATGCACTTAGGTCTTTCTTTACTGTTATTTTGCGTTCATGCGTCAGTAATCTTTGCCGCCAGTTCTGATGTATGATACTAATTCCCACTCTCTATCATTAATACGCTATAGGACTTGCATATATAGCTTTAAGGATTACTCTGAGTCTCAAAGTAAAATTAATCTAATTGGTTCCTATATTGATTTCTTGTTTTTAGGGGCTTAGACAGCAATCACAAGACTGGTTAAACCATGGTGGAGATTTGTTCAACAGAAGATACTCTTACAAAGAGCGTAAGATCAGCCCCAAAACAGCACCGAACCTACGTTTGAAGTGGAAATTCTATGCAGGCAAAGATATCACTGCAACACCAGCTATATATGATGGTACCCTTTATTTTCCAAGTTGGAATGGTAACATCTATGCGGTTAAAGAAGCCGATGGATCGCTTGTTTGGAAGCAGAACTTGCAGAATCTGACAGGTCTAAATGCAACTGGCCGTGTTCGCAATGTAAATTGGACTGTGTCAAGGTCAACTCCCACAGTGGCAGGGAATTTACTGATAATTGGAATCTATGGCCCTGGTGTTGTTATTGCTGTCAAAAGAACAACAGGTGAGCTTGTGTGGAAGACCACTTTGGATTACCATCCTGCAGCAGTCATTACCATGTCTGGAACATACTACAAAGGGTCAGTACCACTGCACAAAATTTATTTCCCTCATTTTGTTATATAATTTAATAGCTCTATCAATAGATACTATAACTGTCCAGAGGGATTACTATAAGAAATTAATGCGTTAGTGATGAAAATTGATTTTACATCACAAATACTAGCGTCACAAAAATTTTAATAACGAATTTTTAAAAATTACATGTAAATTATTTCATAGTCACTAATGTTAATTTTTTTTCTTGTAGATATTTCTATGTCGGAATATCTTCACTGGAAGAATATGTACCCATTGAGCAATGTTGCACATTTCGTGGAAGTTTTGTAAAACTTAATGCTCGATCTGGTGCCATGAGGTGGAAGACCTATACATTGCCAGATAACAATAACACGAGGGGAGAATATGTAGGAGCTGCCATTTGGGGAAGCAGCCCTTCCATTGATGATAAAAGAAACCTTGTGTATATTGGCACAGGGAACCTCTATTCTGCCCCATTACGCATAATTCAGTGTCGAGAGAGACAAATTAATGGAACTGAGCCTACTCAACCAGACAAGTGTGTTGAACCAGACAACCACTCCAATTCAATCATGGCCCTTGATATGGATTCTGGGAAGATCAGATGGTACCGCCAGTTTGGAGGCTACGATGTATGGACCATTGTATGTATCAATCCTTCAACTCCTAATTGTCCTCCTCAAGGTGACAACCCAGATGCTAATTTTGGGGAGGCACCAATGATATTGACCATAGATATAAATGGTATCAAGAAAGATATTGTTGTTGCAGTCCAGAAAAGTGGCATTGCATGGGCCTTAGATTGCAATAATGGCAACATTGTTTGGCGTACGGTAATATATAATTTATAGTATAACAGTTTCTATCCCCCCTCTCAATGAACGATTGGTGAATATTACCTAAAATTATATGAAATTCATTCACATTCTCGCTATTGTATATAAAGCTTATGTACCGCGTAGACACATAAATTAAGGATTTTAATATGCATATATAATGTAAAAGTTTTTAACTAATTACAAATTATTATTTTTATTACATTTAAGATCATTATTATAAAAGTCAACAAATTTATCATTTATGACAATTTGTAATTGGATAGCAGTATAAAATTTCTTTACACTAAAATTGTGATGTCAAGTTAATAACCTTTAGATGAACCAAATCTATTACTTGAATTAAAATTACATACGAATTTGTGTTACTATATAGTGTGTGTATGAGCGTGCCTCTAACTCATTATGAATTGGAAATTGTTCATTTTTTCTTTTCTTTTTTTTGACAGCAAGCTGGGCCGGGAGGGCTAGCAGGAGGTGGAACATGGGGTGCAGCAACTGATGAAAGCAGAGTTTACACCAACATTGTCAATTCTGAGGCAAAAAATTTCACTCTTGCACCTTCAAACATGACTTCAACCGCTGGTGGGTGGGTGGCAATGGATGCCAGCAATGGCAGAGTCCTATGGTCCACAGCTAACCCTAGTAACAGCACTGCTAATGGCCCTGTTAGTGTTGCAAATGAAGTTGTCTTTGCTGGATCCCCGGATAGAATGGGATCAATTTATGCAATTGATGCCAAGAGTGGGAAAGTTTTATGGTCCTATAAAACTGGAGCAAGTGTCTATGGAGGCATGTCAATCAGCGATGGGTGCATGTTTGTGGGTCATGGATATAGTGTTGCTCTGGGGTCTATCTTGGGCTTCACGGGTGGATTTTGGCTCTTTGCCTTCTGTGTCTAAGAATTTACGTGGTTAATATGCGTGTTTGTTTTAGTTGTATTTTAAAAAATAATTATTTTTTATTAGCTTTTTATGAAGGCTTTTGAAAAATAACTACTTTCAAAATTATGTGATATGAAACGCATTCAAAATATAAATGGATCAATAAACAGAAACTATTATTTGTTAGAAATAATAATTAAGAAAATAAAAGGTTATAAGTTAGTGTCAGAAGGTTATTATGGGTTTCTCTACTATAAATAGAGTACCAATCCATGTAGCTTGTGTGCCAAAGCAATACAATCTTGTCTGTTTTCTATAGTCTCCTCTCTATTTTTTTCTAACAAAGTGATATCAGAGCTTAGGTTTTGCGAATCGAGAGAAACACTTGGTGAGTTGGGAGATAGCAAATAATAGCTTAAACTTATTTTAATTCCCTCATATTGTAAAAATTAGAAAATAAAATATTAATGGTAAGAAAAAGAGAGACTGAAAATAAAAATCCTAGGAGATCTTCAAAGAGTATCTTTGAAAATAAGCATCAGGAAACGGTGAAGCAGAACCATGGGGTACCATCTTGCTTTGGCTTAGAATCACTTCATTAATCCCTTAAGCTTGGAATCACCCATTTTACCCCCTAAGCTTAGAATCACCCATTTTACCTTATCACTGTTTTGATTGTTAGAGAGAGCAAATCACACAACACATAAAAGAATAATTCTATTCAAAAACACAAAAGGTAAAATATAACTCATACATAAATCGGTTGGTAAAAACTTCCTTCCTCAATTTGAAATTGCTTTCCTTCACTGATTTAGATTCCTTTTCCTTCTATCAGCAACCAATTCTCTGAGAGAGAGAAAGGAGATTAAATAAAAAATGGAGAAGGTGAGGGATTGCAGTAACCAACCGTTAAAGCAATGTTGCAGTCTATTTTTTTCAACATAATAATGGAATAGAATAGTGGACAGTTACACATCAGTTGAGGGGCAAACAATTCTAGAAAACAAAGTGAAAGCAAAAGAGGGTTAATAGTTACATATGTAGTATTAATAAGGGTATAATGGTCTAAAAAAGTTGAGACTAAAACAAAAGATATTCCCGTTATATATTGTTATAAAAGAGAACTATTCTCACTTGATACATCCTATATATATGTGTATGTGATATTATCTTCATGATTATGTATATTAAATTTCACATAATTTAGATTTTTTTTTAAATATGTTATCTATCATTGAATATTTATATATATTTAATATCTTAATGTACGTTAAAATAGGGTTATACGATAAACTACTAAATATTTTACACACACATACACACATATAGGGTATAAGTTACTCCAAAAGTAACTTTAGTTAGAGTCACTTCACTCGATAACTCTTGATAATTATTAAATTTTAACGATCTAACTATTGAATATTTTGATATTATCTCGATGATCATGCATACCAAATTTTAGATAAATAGGACATATGTAGTTAGAAAATCTTATAGTCAGCATCTACTTATATTTAGAAAAATATATTTTACGTTAATTTGAATTTATTTATTTTTTGGTGTACATATATATAATTTGAAATTTTTTATTTAATTTGATTTATTTATAAGGTATGAAATTTTTTTCAAACTTTATATAAATTTGTAGACTGAATCTATTAATAAAAACTTTTAATTCAACGAATAAATCATTGAAATTTAATATATAAACTATATATATATATATATATATATATAATATATATATATTATATATATGGAGAGAGAGAGAGAGAGAGAGAGTTTAATGGTCATACACTGACAGTGTAAAATAGTTTTATACTGTTATCCAATCACAAACAATCATTTATTGTAAGTTTGTTGACTTTTATAATAAATACTTTAAAAGTCATATTAATGGTGATTTCTGATTAGATGACAGTATAAAACTTTTTAGACTGACAGTACATGACCATTAAACTTATATATATATATAGATATATATATATATATATTATATATATATATATATATATATATATATATATATATATATATATATATATATATATATATATATATATATATATATATATATTATATATATATATATATCGAGTTAGGTGTCCTAAGTCTATAAATTAGTAATATATCATTAATTATGGTAATTAATAATTAATAAATAATCTTGCATAATTATGTTTCTAAGTTGCGTAAAATATGTAATGGTTATCTACAATAGCTGGGATAGCTTCTTTGTAAAGAAAGTAGTTTCCGTGTCGATGGGCTGGGTATTGTCTTTACCTTTTGTTTTAATGGAAGAATAGAACAGAATGAAGAAGGAAATAAAAATTGAATTCAAGAAAAAATTGGAGAGAAAATTTTAAATTCTTGTTACTTCAAGTTATTTTTTCTTTTTCTGCAATATATAAGAGAATTTTAAGTTGTATTTTTCCTTATTTTCCTTCCTTTAATTCACAAAAGGTTAGCGTGAAGCTACTTTGAATTTATTTTATATCTTTTATCTTTTAGACATTTTATATATTTTAATTTTATTAATCTATGAATATATCACGTCACATCTTGTTACTTTCTTATTAATTATTAGATAAAATTTAGTTTGACACCTTAATTTAACAATAAAAAATTTATAAATGATTAATTAAAATTAAAAAGGCTAAACTTGCACACAAACTAAAACATATGAATGAAAAGCACAATTGCTTTTAAATGACTTCGTTATTGTAGAACCAACCCGCCTTCCCCTTGGCCCCCCCAAACCCAAAGAAAGGTCACTTGGCCTACACCCGTAATCAAAAGCACTTGAATCCATTGAATCAACTTCAATCACGGAACCCTAGTTTGAAATCCACATGTAATGACAGGGTGAATTAATAAAGGGCCAGCGTGGATAGGTTAACGGCCACGTTAGCTACTACTAATGTCTGTTAACACAATGCTGACAGAAAGGAAAGGACAAAAACAGGTCATATTAAAAACATAAAATACCAAAACGGAACTTTTAAAAGATAAAGGACTAATATAAAATTTCATAAAAAAATAAGGGACCAAATAATAACTTAGCCTATGATTATGAATCACCAAAGCCCTTTTTAGGTTAATTCCCTAGTTGATCATGTAAGAAATTAAACCTAATAGGCATGAAGAACAGCGGACAAAGATTAATGATTAATTAACCTAATTGGAAACTATGATTGCTGGTTGATCATGTAATAATTCAAAGTTTGATTACCTACATGTCTATCAATTAATTGCAACATGACCATTGATCAATTAATCAATTCAAAAGTAAGGATTAAAATAGTAAAGTAATCCAATTGATTGAAATAACAAGAATTTAATTGAAATCAAACGTTCAGGGTTCCAAGCACAATTTACATCACAACTCACTTCAGGTTTAGCTACTTATGATTAGAGAAAGCAAAACAACTACAAAGAGGTACATAAGGAAGAAAAGGGAGAGATCTTTTTACAAGTGAAAGCCCCTCCGATCCTTCAACACTGTGAACTCTCTGTTCACTAATCTGCTTTTCCATTGGCAAAGAGTTTTTGTTCGCAGCAATCAAGATACCTCTCATTTTCCCTTTTTCTTCTATTTATAACATTGAAAAATTAGCTAGGGCGTAGAGGTATGCACGACCGTGCTTCGTCACTAAAGTAGGGTGTGCTAAGGGCATACTGAAATCCAAGTGTTAGTTCTGTCATTAAGCACGACTGTGTTTCAAATCCAAAGTGAGACCTCTGTTTGTAAGCATGGCCCGACTTACTGTCAGCATGGTCCTGCTTCTTTCCGAAGCGGTGAGTCCAACTTTAAGCACGACCATGCTTAGGGGTAAGCATGGTTGTGTTGGTCCTTCTAGTTAGTAGAGGGGTTCTCATTGACATGCATGTTCGTGCTTTGAGATGCACGGTCATGCTTCGCATCTTAAAGCACCAATGACCTTTTTTTTTTAGTAGATTTCCCTCAGTTTCAGCTTTTCCTTAGTTCTAAAAAAATATAAGAAAAAATGGGTGGGTGAGTTACAGGTATATAAATTAACATAATGACTAAAAACTATCCCAAAATCCTTCTCTAAAGCATGTTAAATGAGCGTTTATCACTCTCTTTTCTAACTATAGACGACGAAGAATGAACAACAGCTCATCAAACAGGTGCTGACAAATGAAAACATGCTCAATTGTTCACTGTTTGGTGAGCCAATCGTTACCATTGCAATCGATTTTTAATGAATTTTAGCCTGTTTACTGACATCATCACTGGTTTAAAGACATCCGATTTGATTGCTTGATTGGACTGGTCATGTATCCGACCAGTTGGTCCTATCTGATTTGAATAACACTACTTTATATGAGATTTTTGTGATAACAATGAGAAATGACAATCAATAAACCTCAATATACTTTTTTCCTGCTTTTTATAAAAGTTAAGGATCACCAAGACGTCTTGTCTCAATTGTCCTTTTATTTCTAGAATTAAATTAAGCCTCTTACAAAACACCAACCACAATAATAGACAACCTAACAAATATAGAATATTCAAAAAGAAGCATATCTAAATGAGGTTTCGTGATAGCTAAACAAGGAGTGGATTCTAATAGGTAAACACTAAACCTCAATTTGTTATTTTTTTAATTACTTTTTCAAAGCAAAATAATTTTGAGAAGAAAATTTTATGACACTTAGATTTGTATTATTTTTGTTGACCTTTTTTTAAAGACAATAATATTTTTGGATTAATAATATGGCAAACCCAGCACAAGATGTGCTAAAATTTGGACCAATAAAGTTGTTACAAGGCGTGGCACTATAGGAACATGGACAAGACTTTACAGGTAGATATAAATAGTGTCCCTCACAATACTTCCGAGCAAAATGAAAAATTATGTCCTACTGTTCTGTGGCTACACATCCATCATGCTTCCTTTAGAGATTTTTGCTATCTGATTAATGCATCAGTGAACATGTAGCTTTTGAAAAAAAGATATAAAGGTAGCTTATACATAAACAACACACATGAGTATATGCCCAAGACACATTTTTATTGAAAGTTAAATTCGATCGATCCTCCCACCAATCGGATATAGGAGGCTTACCCCTTAAGACCTTTGATGCCTTGTATCAGATTGAGACATCCAGGCTTACCACTTGTCCAATAACGATCGTGACCTATAAATATTTGGTATGGAAATAGTTGGTGCAATGTATAAATAAAACTTAACCACTTGTACAATAACACTAGTGAGACAACTTCATTTAAGTGCTCTCCACTTACCGAATCACGTAGAACAACTGTGTAATGTGTGGCTAATTTGAAGGTCTTCCATATCTATATATCTATCTGCATCATCAACTACTTACCCAGCCATAATCAATCATCCGTACAGCACCCTTGAAGCAATAAAAACAAATTTGTTACTATTGCACCTCATCTTGATTGCGTCAAGTCTTGCCAGTGAAATGAGTAGCGAGTCTCCTATACTCTATCTCCAAAGACTCCATTTCACTAATAAAGTTCTATGTATAATTGCCAATCATTAGACATTGCCACTAAATGTTCAGCATTACAATTAAATGATATCCAGTATCATCCAATATCTAAGCATGCTGCTAGGTACATGAATTGGCTAAGCATCCAATAACATTTTCTTATGATATAATTATTTGTGTGTATCAGAGCTTACGTTAAGAGTTTCAGGTATATACATAATGTTCTATTTTTAATGTCGTTTTGTTTATGTATTGTTTATGTTAATTGATTGAATTGTTTGTTAGTGGAGGCAAAGCTCAATAGGTGTGATTTTATCTAACATGCAAGATGTTGGATCGTGAGCTCGTACTGTGGACAATATGCATGTATTGTTTGATTTTATTGTTTCTTAGTCGATAACAAAGCTCAATAGGTGTAATCATGTTTGAAATGCAAGATACTAGATTGCATGTTGATAATTTAGATAATCTGCATGTGTTTGTTTGATTGAATTGTTTGTTAATGGAGAGTGTGACTCAATAGGTATGATCCTATTTGAGAAGTAGGATGTTGGATTGTTTGCTTGTAGTTTAAACAATATGCATGTGTTTGTTTGATTTAATTGTTAGTGGATAACAAAGCTCACACTACTACACAAAACAAATTTTAAAGTAGGAATTTAAATCGGTTAATATCAAACCGGTTTAAAAAAGAAACGCGGTGACATTTTTGAAATTATAACAAACTTTTTTAAATCAGTTCAAATATAACCGATTTAAAAAGTGATTTTTAAAATTAAAAAAATATCCCTGCCCACTTTTTAAACTAGTTCAAGTAGAACCGATTTAAAAAGTTGAACTTTTTAAACCGATTCAGCTTGAACCGGTTTAAAAAGTCCCCTCTTTATCACTTCGCGCGCCTCTCCCTCTCATTTCCAGCAGCTTTCTTCTTTCCCATTTCCTCCCTTCCAGCTTTCTTCTCCTCCATCCGCCTCTCATTTGTTCCATTGAAGCTTTCTTCTTCCCCATCCGCCCCTTATTTCCTGCATGCAAGCTTTCTCTTCCCCATCTACCCCTCATTTCGTCATTTTCGCTGTTGCATTTTAGAGGGCATTGGGGAGTGCCATTTGCCATCGTTGGAGAGCGTCGTTTCGCCATTTGCTGTCGTTGGAGAGTGAGCTTGGTGCCAAACTTGCTTTGGTTGGAGCTAGCTCGCGCCATTGCTATTGGTGGAGGTCCATTACTGTTGAACGTGCTCCATTGGTGAGTTTGGAGGTCACGCGCACTGGGTTAGTCATTTTAATTTCATTTGGTTCATTATGGTTTACATTAGTTTACATTGGTTCATTATGTGAATATGGTTGTTACATTTTAATATTAATTTGAAATTAATCTTATATGTTAATTATATTGTTACATGGAATTAGTTAATAAAGGTTATATATAGTTGAAAATGTTTATTAATATATATAAGAAAAATTTAATTCTTTGTATGTTTATAAATTTATAAATCTTTAAAGAAAAAGATAAATTGTTTAAGTTAGTTATTAACTTATATAAATATGTGGTAAGAATTTTAAGTGTTGAGGATTAGATTACATAAGATAGAATTAAGTGAAGTTGATTATTTTAGCTAAGTTAGTAAGTAATGAAAAATAATAAAAGTAAGAAATTAATTTAATTATATGTTAGGAATTAATTAATTGTCACCAAATGGTTTAACAAGCTATAACTAAATATCATAAATCAATTTTGAATATATATATTTTATCTTCTAAATTAAAATACACTCTTAACATACATTGATATCCCTCTGTATATACAAATTATGATAATTATCTTGAATGAAAATATTTTTAGCTGTCATTCTTCAATTAAGAGGTTTTTTAGGATTTTTTTTCTTTACCTCTTATATGTTTCAATCTATTATTTTTAATATCTTTAGTTTAACTTTGAATTTCAATATTTTTAAAAGAAATTATCAATAATTAAAAATAATATTATATCATAATATAAAGTATTTATCATAATTCTTAAATATAATTTATATGTTCTAAAATATTTATTTATTATAAATTTTAATTATAGTATAATTTATATATTTATGAGTATTTATTTATTATAAATTTTAATTATATAAAATAAACATTTATCATGTGCAATACATAGGCTAAATACTAGTATAATTAATGAAACTATATTTTGTTTTTAAACCCAAAGCTCTATAATTAGCAGATTACTAGAATCAAAGAATTGGCTACGTAGATTAGGCACTAGTTAGGAAATTAAATGACTGTAAGATAAGACAACTTATATATCCTTAGATACATTCTCAAGATAAAGTAAGCGAAAAAGGGAGAATTAAAGTGGTTAAAATGCTACCATATATTCATAAGATAAATTGAGTAAAAAATAGAGAATTGATTACCGCTGTGTTGTTAACCATACCCTTTGTGAGGTATGATATATAGTGCCAAAAACAGAGGAAACTCTATCGAATTTTGTATGAGATTAGTGAACTCTTGAGTATTAGATTTAATTTGTTGTGGATTGGATTGTCTTACATGGAATTGACTTTTGGTTTTGTTATTGAATTTGGTTTTGTGTATAAATTATATACATTATGTTGTGTGTTTAATTGTGTGTTGTTTTTCTATTGAATTTATGCATTATGAGCAAACCTTAGTTTCCCATTTGAGATTCAATACAATGATTAAAGTAGTAATTGTTGTATTGAATCTTGAATTGTCCGGTTGGATAGTTTGGAAAGATTCATTTTTTTATACTTTATTAATACGTAATGGTTAAATCTCATCGTAAATTTGATTAAATTTCGGTTTACTCATTTCATGTTGTGTCTCCGGGTGCATACTTAATTGTGCTGAACTTGTGTCACCACTTTCATTTTGTGTACTTAGAGACCAATGCGAAATGCTGCCGAAATTTTGTCAAATTTAAGATATGAGACAAACCTATACGTAGTAATCAAGTTTAAAAAAATGACTTTTTGAATGGGATAGGACCACACCTTGTATTAAAAAGTGAGATTTACATGCATTAAGATATGGTTTGTGGATCATAGAAGGAAGTTATGGATTGTAGTTAGATTAATTCTAGACGCACAATTGATGAGTATCAGAATGGAGTGGAAGAGTTTATCCAATTTGCTGAAAGAAGTCTTCCTGATAGTGGTGGGTTCTTCTATTGTCCTTGTGTTAATTGTCTGAATAAGAGACGATTGCAACTTGACCAAATATGGGAGCATCTCCTTTGTGATGGCTTTTGCAAGACTTATACAACATGGACATTGCATGGTGAATTGTTAGACATGCCGAGTATGTCTCAAACAGATCAATTTGATGTATCTATGGACGATCAACTAGAGGACATGATCCGTGATATTGGACTAGAGTCTTTTCAGCGAGCTCAAGTGTACGACACTTTATGCAGTGATGCAGAGTCTATATCTGGGGTGCACTAAATTCACACAGTTGTCAGTGGTGTTAAGATTAGTGAATGTCAAGGCAAGAAATGGGTGGAGTGATAAAAGTTTCACTGAATTGCTTGAGCTGTTGAATGAAATGCTTCCAGAAGATAACACGTTACCGAGAAGTAACTATGAGGCAAAGAAGGTGTTGTGTCCGATGGGATTGGAATACAAGAAAATACATGTTTGTCCTAATGATTGCATATTGTACAAAGAAGAGTTTGAAAACTTGCACAAGTGTCCCAGGTGTGGGGTATCATGGTATAAAGTGAAGGGTGATGATATTGATGAGAGCACAAAGGAGGGTCCCCCTGTTAAGGTATTATGGTATCTTCCAATAATTCCAAGGTTTAAGCGATTATTTGCCAATGTAGATGACATGAAGGACCTTACGTGGCATACAGATAGGAGAAAATGTGATGGACAACTTTGCCATCCTGTAGATTCTTCGCAATGGAAGAAAATTGATCGTTTGTTTCCAGTATTTGGGACTGAGGCAAGAAACCTTAGGCAAGGACTTGCTACGGATGGAATGAATCCTTATAGGAACTTATCCAGTAAACACAGTTCATGGCTTGTTCTTATAATTATTTGTAATTTGCCTCCTTGGTTGTGCATGAAGCGAAAATATGTTATGCTATCTATGATGATTGCGGGCCCAAGACAGCCAGGAAATGACATGGATGTCTACTTACGTCCCTTGATTGAAGATTTGAGAATGCTGTGGGATGAAGGTGTTGATGTGTATGACGAGTATTGTCATGAAATTTTTCATGTTGCGTGCAATGTTATTCTGTACCATCAATGACTTTCCAGCATATGGGAACTTGAGCGGATATAGTGTTAAGGGGCATAACGCTTGTCCTATCTGTAAAGAAGACACATGTTACGTACAACTTAAACATGGAAAGAAAACAGTTTACACTGGGCATCGGAAATGTCTCAGGCCTAATCACCCATATCGTAGACTTAAAAAGCCTTCAATGGATGTCAGAAGGATGATATTGCACCACCTATTTTAACTGGTGAGTAGGTTTATGAACGGGTGAAGGACATCAACGTCCAATTTGGAAAGACCCAAAAGAGAGTTACTGAAAAAACCTTATGGAAGAAGAGATCGATATTCTTTGATCTTCCATACTGATGCGATCTAGATGTTAGACATTGTGTAGATGTCATGCATGTTGAGAAAAATGTGTGTGACAGTGTAATTGGTACTCTTTTGAACATTAAGGCAGGACGAAGGATGGTTTGAATGCTCATCAAGATTTGGTTGAGATGGGTATACGCCTCCAGTTAGGCGCACAGTCAGTGGGTAAGCAGACATATTTGCCTCCAACATGTCATATCTTGTCAAGAGAAAAGAAAACAAGTTTCTGTGAGTGTCTACAGGGAGTCAAGGTGCCACAAGGATACTCTTCAAATATCAAGAGCCTTGTGTCACTAAAAGATCTCAAATTAGTTGGATTAAAGTCACATGATTGCCATGTTTTGATGCAGCAGCTCCTACTAGTGGCTATTTGCGACATATTGCCTAAAAAAGTTAGACAGGCCATTACGCGACTATGCCTATTCTTTAATGCCATATGTAGCAAAGTCATTGACCCTATGAAGTTGGATGAGTTGGAAAATGAAGCTGCTATTATATTGTGCCAGTTAGAGATGTATTTTCCTCTTTCATTTTTTAACATCATTGTTCACTTAATCGTGCATCTAGTGAGAGAGATTAGAATTTGTGATCCGGTTTATTTAAGGTGGATGTATCCTATTGAACAATATATGAAGGTCTTGAAAGGGTATAGTAAGAATCCATACCGTCCAGAAGCATTTATTGTTGAGAGGTACATTGCTAAAGAAGCCATTGAGTTTTGTACATAATACATGTCACAAGTTGAACCTGTAGTGCTTCCAACATCTCGTCATGAAGGAAGATTTTCTGGTAAGGGTACTCGAGGTGTAAACGTTAAACAAATGAGTCGGGAGGGAGTTCTGCAAGCACATTTCTACATATTGAATAATACTGATGAAGTTGAACCTTATTTTTCTGCTCATAAAAACATTGTTAAGAAAAATAATCCTAGAATGCCGAAAAAATGGTAGTTGACTGAGCATAACAAAACATTCTTAAACTGGTTTAAAGAACAAGTTTGAATGATGATAATGCTTCTAAGGCATTAAAATGGCTAGCATATGGACCTAACTTTGATGTCATATATTGGACTGGATATGATATCAACAACTTCTCCTTCTATACAAAGTCGTTGGATGAGAAGAGTACCGTGCAAAACAGCGGGGTTATGGTTGTGGCTAAGTCCATGCACTTCTCCAGTTCAAAAGATAAAAAATTTGTTATGGCATCCATGTGTTACTTGGAGTTATCAAAGACATATGGGAAGTTGATTACACAAAATTCAGAGTGCTTGTTTTTAAATGTAAGTGGGTTGACAGTAACACCGGGGTGCAAATTGATGAGTTAGGGTTCACATTGGTCGATCTTAGCAAGGTAGGTTATAAGGAGGAGCCTTTTATTATGGCATACCAAGCAAAATAAGTTTTTTATGTTAATGATCCTTCTAACAAGAGATGGCCAGTGGTTCTCCAAGAAGAAGTGTACATGTTAGTCATGAAAAAGAAGACTCCAATCTTATTGAGATTCCTTCTTTGATGCCGACTTTTATTGATGAAAATGAAGTGGATGATATACATGCCATACGTGATGATCATCACGAAGGAATATGGGAAAACATTCATACTTGACAATGTTAGTAAGTTATTTATGTTTATGTTGCATATTCTTGTTGACATTATATATTTTTATTATATTGTTTAATTTTTTTTATCGTTATGTTTATCTTTGAAAATTTCAAACTTCTCCAATGATGATACTTACAATTTTTTTCTTTTCTAAACAGGCACATGGTTGATTCTTTTGGTAACTCATTTTATGAGTCTACCAAAAAAAAGGGTAGACGAGGTACATGCCTAAAAGAACTGACTCTCAGTCGAGCTGGTGACCATCTGATACCAGTTCAATTTGACATGCTTAGTGGGGCACCTGAGGGGGAAAACGCCACAAAATTCATTAGTTTTGTAGGAGTTCTTGCTCGGAGTAAGGTCTCTATCCTTTATGAAGATTGAGACCATGTGGAGGAGAGCATAAAGAACCAAATATGGAAAACTATCACAGTATTTTACTTCTACAATCTCAAATATATAAATTATATTTAACCATATTATTACCACACATTAACTATTTGATTTTATTTTGTAATTGACTTATGATTTTCCACATAATGCCATGTTGAGAAAGAAATTGCTGTCACTTGCGGCTGAGCGTTGGAGGGCATTTAAGACACAGCTCACCACGAGATACATATATGGAAAGTTGAAAGACATTTCTCCTTGTGAGAAGTATGCATTTTTGGATGAGGAGATGTTGGCAAAGTTTGTTGAAAGCCGAGAGGATTCTGTCTTCCAGGTTTAGTTGCAATCATATTTTTCTAATCATATAACAATATTTGATTAATTTTTATTGAATTTAATAGTGTCTTATTATTCGCAAGAGAAGAGAAAAAAGGGATAAGCGATTGCATCCAAGAATGTCCACCCCCACAGATTGTCTCGTGGGAGATATAAGTTGCTTGAGCAGAAGATGATGACAGAGAAGGCGAGGCAATGTCAATTGGAAGCCTCGGCATCTAGTTCTGCTGCATATATTGCTCCTCCATTACCACCGCAATGATGGGATAAATGGAAGGTGGCCCGCACACTATAGTCGGGTGGATATATATCGGACAAGACACGCGTTGTTGCTGAAAAGATTGTAAGTCATTTTTGATTTCAAATTGTAATTGTAACTTGATATGTCATATTTCTTACACATTTCTTGAATTAAATGTTGTAGGACTCACTGGTTGAGCAGATCTCATAAGGAACATTTGTTCCTCATGGACGTGAGGATATATTAACTACGACTATTGGGAGATCAGAGCACCTTGGTAGGGTTTGTGTAGCTGGACGAGGTGTTGGCATTCGTGATTACTACGGACCACCCTTACGTGGTGGGCCCAACTCCGGAATTGTCACCAGGGAAGAGGTGGAGCGAATCAGGCAAGAGATTAGAAATGGGCTTAAAGAATAGTTAAGACGGGAGATTAGAAAGGAGCTGACATCTTTAGGTCTTTCACAACAAAATACAAATGTCCAAGCAAAACAAGCTCATACTCCTGTACGTGTTAGCATAAAGGGAAGTTGTGCTATTGTTGATCCTTCTAGGGAGGAGACTGACACTGATATCCATGAGCAGTGTCAGTTATATGTTGATGGAGAGCCTGTTTGTTTAGTGGCCTTTGGGAGAGTATGTAATTTGGGGCCTACCGTACACCACATGACCGTTGAGGATGAAATGGCGAGGGTGGTGGATGAACAAATATGGGATGCATATGCTCAAGTTCCTGTACCCACCGAGGAGGTTTAGACTGTTGGACAGGCACCTAAACAGTTCATTCGATGGCTGAGACGACTTATAAAGGTCACATCAGTCAAGGTATATTCAAAAGTCATCTTAAATAATATTTTTTTCTATTACAAATTAAAATAACTTGAATGTATTTCATAACCTTATTTTATATTTACTTTTTTTTATAGGATGTTCAATTGTCTGAGAAAGATGTTCCACCTAAAAAATTGAAACCTGAAGTTGATCCAATAACACGCTTGTGGTAGGTGGCATCTAGTATGGAGACGAATGTTGTTCAAATAGATTGGGAACCGACATTCCTTGGCAAACTTAGTGGTGTAGACCTATGGATCACCCAGAAGGATGTATTGGAAATTTGTACTAGCAATGACATGCTAAATATCTCAGTTCTTCAATTATGGTTACTATAAGTTTAATTTTTTGTTAACCTCTTAAATACGCATCTCAATATTATAGTTAACATTCGTTTGTATATTTTAGATGCACACATCGTCTCTGTCTCTCAAAGGGCCGAGAGAATGTATATGGATTTATTGACCCATTACTTATTCAGAAAATAGGGAATAAGGATGAAGATTCTCAGGCCTATATTCAGAATTGGATGTATAATGGACAAAAACAGTGTTACCTAGCATCATACTTGCATTAGTAAGCACAAGTTATTTCTTACCCAAAGGATTTTAAATGATTTTTGAATTTCATCACATATATTCTTTTTGCAATGCAGCTCGCATTGACAATTGCTAATAATTTGTCCTAGGGACAATGCTGTGGCCTTATTGTGTTCGTTACATAAGAAGCCTAACAAAGATTTGAAACAACTAATAGAAAGGTAACTTTTTATTTATAATATATTTCATTCATGCTTTATATTGTAATTATGAAACATATAACACGTCTTGTATATCTATTTTTTAATCAAAGTCATGATTGGATATCAAACATTGGTGGGTAGGCACGTGTTACTACGGAGGAAGCTTAGTTGGTTTTTCTCTTATGTAAGTAATTTACAATTGCATATTCAATTACAATTTGTAATTGTTTTTACAATCATTTCTAAAAAAATTCTCATTGGTAGGCTAACAAACAAGCAGGGAGCTATGAGTGTGGATATTATGTTATGAAACATATGTTAACCATAGTTTCAGTAGATATTGTGGATTCATGAGACGAGGTAATATAATTTTTATTCAGTTACAATAATACTTATTATTGTAGGTGGTTGGGTAATGATTTATCTTATTTTTTTATGTTGCAGTTATTCATTGATAGGGAACCATTCCTGCATGAGGACTTGCTAGACATCTGCCGACGTTGGGCAACATTTTTTGTTGAAATAAGTAATAGATAGTTTGTTTAGAATGACTTTAGATAGAAAAGAATAGTAGTTTTTTATTTTATATGTTTCAAATATATTATGAAGTTTTGTTGGTTAATAAATGAATTCTCTTATTTTAGATAAATGAATTCTCTGGCTGTTTTTGTGGTATCTGTCCTCTATTAGGTTTTGGTTGTATAAGTGAAAACAATGAAGGTATTTAAAAAAAAAACAAAACTTTTTAAATCGGTTTTGCATTAACCGATTTTAAAAGTTTAATTTTAAATCGGTTCTGGGTAGAGCCGATTTAAAAAATGAACTTTTTAAATTGGTTCTACACAGAACTGATTTAAAAAAAATTTAAATCGATTCAATTTATGGTTTAAAATGATAATTTCTTCTATACCGGCTGTATCTAAATCGGTTGTAAAACCCATTTAAAAAGCCATTTTTAACCGATTTAAAAAGTCTTTTCCGTAGGGTGTCAATAGGTGTAATCATGTTTGGGATGTAGGATATACTAGATTATATGTTGATAATTAAGACAATATGCATGTTTTTGTTTGATTGAATGTTTTGTTAGTAGAGAACAAAGTTCAATAGGAGAAGTTGTTATGACTTAACAAAGATTTTGAGTGATGACGATGTAAGGGTCCACTTGTAAAAACTTGGGTTCAAGCCTAATTACTAGATTTGGAGTGATCATAGTGAAGAGGTGACAAAATAATTAAAATCAAAAATATATAATTTATCTAAATATAACAAATGACAAATTCAATAAATAAAAACGATCTCAAGTAAATGTGACATCTTTTTTTATCCTCTGAATTTTAGGTACACTAGCTGTGACAACTTGGTCAGTCCAAATCCCTCTCTATATATAAACGTGTAAAATTATCTACTTTCTTAGGCCTCCACTCTTCCCACTCTCCTTCATATTCACTCTCATTTGAATACTCTCTTTTCATGAAGAGGTGAACTTCACTTTCCTAATATGCATATAGTATATGCTTTTATGCTTTTAATAAATTATAACTGAATATCAAAAACCAATTTCAAATATATATATATATATATATATATATATATATATTATCTTTAAAATTCAAATACGCTCCTAATATCAATTAAATAGTTTAACAAACTATAACTAAATATCATAAATCAATTTCAAATATATATATTTTATCTTCAAAATTCAAATACACTCTTAACATGCATATGATATTCCTCTATATATATAAATTAGAATAATTATCCTGAACGAAAACGTTTTTAACTGTCATTCTTCAATGAGAACACTTTTAGGAATTTTTCTTAACCTCTTATTTCTTTCAATCTATTATTTTCAATATCTTTAGTTTTAACTTGGATTTCAATATTTTTTTTAAAAGAAATTATCAATAATTAAAAGTAATATTGTATCATAATATAAAATATTTATCATAAATCTAAAATATAATTTATATGTTCTAAAATATTTATTTATTATAAACTTTAATTATAATATAATTTATATATTTAGAAGTATTTATTTATTATAAATTTTAATTATATAAAATAAACATTTATTCTAGGCAATACACAGGCTAAAATACTAGTTCTTTGTTAACCTTTTGCATTCTCATTACCAATAATACAAAAAATAATGATTCCTTTTAATGATAAAAATCTTTTAAAAAATTATTAATACTAATAACAATAACAAAAATCATAATATAATTCTAATTCATAAATATATTATAATAAAGTTTTACAATTTAATTTATAAAAAACAAAATAATATTGAAATTCTCAATAGAGAAAGGGTTAATTGGATGTAATATTTTTTTAATCTTAAGATTTTAAGGCACAAGTTGTGACAACTTCATGTTTTAAAATTTGTCTCTAAAATGAAAACATTTAAAAAAAATCAAATGTCTTTAAAGGATTGACTTGGCAATATCTCTGTCAATTCTAGTTTTAGGACATATAAGCTGTGACAACTCAAAAATCCTAAAACTTAGTAAGATTAATCAAACACACCAATTCATAAGAACTACATAAAATTTGATTCTTTATTGCACCGGAAGATATATAAAAGCGAAGAACCACTCTTGTTGAGTCCCAAAAAAAACAGAATAAAATTTAATCTTTTTAAAATAAAATAAATAAAAATATTGAATAAATAAAGTTTCTATTTTGTTGTAATTAATTCTCAACTATTTTAGGGTGAGTTAAATATTTTCAAATTTATTAATAATTTGTTTAATTAATTAGAGGTAACTGTTTTTTTACGGATGTCCTAAGGTACTACTACTTTCTCTACACGTAATTGACTTCGGAACTCAAAATCTAGTTTAAGACTATTCTTGTTTTAATAGTTTTTCCAATATTTTTCCACAATAAACGTTGAGAAAGACTCTACTATTTTGAAACTTATTGTTTTAGTTTTACACCTCTAACATGCAAGTGTATCGGTTTATATATAAAATAATATGATGAAATTATTTCACACAATCAGACTAGTTGGACGTCATTGGGAAAATAAACTCTAATTCTATTTAATGATAAAGCTATCTATAAAAAATGTAAAGAAATAGGGTAAAGCATTAGAACAAAACAAAGGAATTGTTTGGGTTGTGGATTCTCTCAAATACAAAATGATTTATTGCTAGACTTCACCAAATTTTCATTTGATTAATTAACATTTACCTATATTCAAGCATTTCTTTTATGGTTTACGATCAATTTATATTAAAATAACTCGCACCCACTTCTTTGATGCATCAATCAAGTAAAACCTATTTAATTTGATTAATTCTTTATTTTAGATTCCAAGAGAAAAAGGTTGAAATGATCCAAAGATCAAATTATTACAAGAACAAATACCCATTAAACTCCATTCTTAGATATTGAAAGAATATGATAATAAAACCGAAAACCATGACCAAACAATCTATTTTTATTCTAACCTGAAGGATTGTAAAATCCTAGCACTGGGTGCTAGGGATGGTAAAATCTATGTTCCGTAGCCAATCCTAGCATTAATACTGCTAATAGCAGCGGTCCAGTCAATGTTGCTTATGGTGTTCTGATTGCCAGATCTCTAATGACAAATGAAAAAAGTATATGTGATAAATGCAAAGAGTGGACAAGTCCTATGTTTTATGAGCTGGGGCGTTGGTGACTTCGGTGTTGTCTTGCTGAGCAATGGTTGCATTTGTTTAGGTCAGGGACTTGGCTGAATTACTACGCCTGACAAGTATAACGTCACGTTATCAAACTACGGCTGCACACACAGCTCGAATTGAAAAAAAATAAAAAAACATTTCATATAAAAATTGGAAGTAAGTTAAATTAACAACTATTTTGTTGACCCGAGAGCATTTGCATGGGTCGCGTGTGTCTTTATATAAGTATTAAAAAAACATATAAATTTTGTATTAAGTTAATTAATTTTTCTACATAGTTCATGATTATTTTTTTCTATATATTAAAACAATATCCTTGTAAAAATAATTTTTGATATTACATTTTTTATTAATATTTTGTAATAAAAATATAGAAAATTTATTTTTTAAAAATTACTAAAATACTTGTCCTCCAGACAAAAATACAAAATTAAAAAATATAAACTAAAAATTAATCAAATAGAAGAATGTGTATGGTAGAAAAATGAAGTTGCAGAATGTATAAAGTGTGTATATAAGGCAAGGAGGATGTGGAAAGAGAAAATGTTAAGTTAATCTAATTAGTGTGCATAACATATATAAAGTGTCTTATTTGTGCCTTTGAATGAAAATTGTAATTCAATTAGAACCCATCTAATATCTCTATTCATTATGTTCCCCATCCCCCAACCACTTTTAAGCTATTGAATTTCATCCACATATATCAAAACTCCAACTTTATTTTTATTCCTTGCCTCTGCCAAATGCATAGCATGTTAGGCTATTCCATGTTTTGCACTTTGAGATATGTTATCACTCTTTAAGAGATGCTTTTGGACGGAAAATAAAAAGAAAGAGGAGGCAACATGTGTCAATGAGGATATTATTTTAATATGTAGTAAATATAAGATTAATTTTTTAATTCGTATAAATATATAGGTTAAATATTGTTAATATACAATTATTTAATTATATAAATTAAAATTATTTTATTATAGTTTTAATGAATCAAATTAATATAAAATATAAAAAAAACATTTATCTTGATTTAAATTTGAAGATAATAGTTTTTTTTTTATCAATATAAATAGGAAAAAACAAAGCTAAAGTCTAAGAACCGATAAGGCTGTTGCATTAGCTAGGATAGCTGGGAAAATTGCAAAGGGGCAGTTGTCCCAAGTGACCAAATATTGTTGAGTGGTAGCACCAAGTTTAGCTACCCAGTCAGCACATGAGTTTCCCTCCTTGAGTGTATGTTGAAAACTCAATTGCCATGATAAGGACGTAGACGAACGTATTGCGTTAACGAAAGCAGTGTGAGGATGGTGAGCCGAAGCACCATTCAGAATCAACTGAAGAGCAGTCATAGAGTCTGTTTCACAAATCAAATGTCCGTGACCAGAATTTCATGCTATATGAATTCCATGATATATTCCAAAAAGTTCAGCAGCCATGTTGGTACGTAGTAAAGCCGTAGTAACCTAAATATCCAATAAGCCACTCCCCAAGTGAGTTACGAATCAAACCACCATGTCCAAAGTTACCTGTATTCCCCAGCAAACTACCATCCGTGTTAAGGTTCACAAAGGGTGCGGTTGGAGGCAACCACCGTACTTCCCTTGACTCCTTCTTTTGTTTACAATAATAATATTTTAAAGATAATAGGATTTGTTAGAAATTAAAATGAAATAGGATTTAATTTGAATGTGAAGATAATAACAAATTTACAATAACAATAAATAATTTAATTTAATTTAAATTTAAAAATAATAATAATTGCCATGATTTAAAATAAAATATAATTTAATTTAAATTTGAATTTGAAGATAATAACATACCCATAATAATAATAATTTAAATTTGAAAAATTGCAAAATCTTAAAAACCAATCCTACTCTCATAAATGATGTGTAAAAGTTAATATATAATGAGGAAATAGAGAAAATATAAAAAATGAATTAATTGAGAGAGTTGGGAGAATGAGAGTCGCACTCTTTAAAGTGAGTACTCAATTTATAATATAAGAATAAATTATTAATGTTTTATAAATTTAAAGTCTCATTAATTTGTTTTTAACATATAACCATGTTTGACAATTAATACAATATATAATAACTTATCACAAGTAATGAAATACTAAAATAATAATATTTTAGTTCAAATACAATAACTTTTTATATTTATTTCTTAATTTGTATACATTAATCTTAAATATCAATAGATATGGAATAGAGGTACTATCATTTTCAAAGGTAATGAAAAGTCAAATGTACCCAATTTAACCTTAAGTAGTAAAAGATTTATGAATAACTTGTTTATACGTGTATAAAATAATAATAATAATAATAAGATTAAATATTAAAATAATTGTAAAATTAAAGTTACTTTAAAAATAAGTTTGATAAACAAAATGATCAATTATAATTTACAAATAAAATAAAAATATCTTATTCAAATTTTAAGAATAAATATATTTAAAATAAGGTTCCAAGCATTTCTTTTATGGTTTATGATCAATTTTTATTAAAATAACTCACACCCACTTCTTTGATGCATCAGTCATGTACAAACTACTAAATTTGATTAATTCTTTATTTTAGATTCCAAGAGAAAAAGGTTGAAGTGATCCAAAGAAATTACCAGAACAAATACCCATTAAACTCCATTCTTAGATATTGAAAGAATCTGATAATAAAACTGAAAACCATAACCAAACAATCTATTTTAATTCTAACCGGAAGGATTGTAAAATCCTAGCAATGGGTGCTAGGGATGGTAAAATCAATGTTCCATAGCCAATCCTAGCATTAATACTACTAGTAGAAGCCGCCCAGTCAATGTTGCTCATGGTGTTCTCTGATTGCCAGATCTCTAATGGCAAATGAAAAAAGTATATGTGATAAATGTAAAGAGTGGACAAGTCCTATGTTTTATGAGCCGGGGCATTGGTGACTTCGGTGTTGTCTTGCTGAAAAATGGTTGCATTTATTTAGGTCAGGGACTTGGCTAAATTACTACGCCTGACAAGTACAACATCACGGTACCAACCTATGGCTGCACACACAACTCGAATTGAAAAAAAAAATACACTTCATAAAAAATTTGGAAGTAAAAATTAAATTAATAATAATTTGTGTTGTATATGGGTATTAAGTTTATAATTTATAATTTTTTATATTATTATATTTTTTAATATATTTTTTTATTAATTTTTTTTTACAAAAATATATGTTAGTACATATATAAATGTGCATAGAAATACTCACAAAATTTTTAAACAATTATGCATATTGATATATATTCAAATAATTTTATACTTACAAACATATCATATTGTTCTAATTTATATAAACATTTGTTTTAATTATCTTTATAAATATATTTGTATTTATATATAACTTAACTACATACATAAAGATATTAATAATGAAAAATATTTTAAGTTACATTCTATAATAATAGATTTCTCCACTAAAAAAAATGTTTCCATTATAGAAAAAAGATGTGACTAACAAGAATTAAAAAAAGAAAATGGATTCGTGGGTAATTGAACTTATATATTGCAATTAAAAAATTTACTAGTCCTTTTTTGTTTCAACTAATAACAACTGAGAGACTCAAATTTTTCTCTAGTGAAAAAACTTGTGCTCTATGAGTATTAAATAAATAATGTGTAAATCTTATATGATAATCTTCTATGATATTATAATGTTTTTAAATGTTGGTTTTTATAATTTTTTAGCTATGCTAATTTTTTGGTTAGTAATGGTAGATATTAATAGATATTTAAACGTGTCTTTTTATAAATTATTAATTTTATAAGTATGTGCAAATATATAGTAATTTAATACATATACATGTATCTGAATATGTCCTATTTTTTTTGCTTTTGAAAAGTTATTTGTAGCTCTTACCAATTTATTATAGCAAAACATCTTAGATCCAATGCCCTAACCTTTTTGGAATTCATACAAAATTTCTAGTCAAAAAATGAATCTCCTTTCTATCCTTAGTCCTTTTCCACATAAAAAATACAAACTCATCGTAGAAAAAGAAAACTTGCAGCTGCACTCCTAGCCCCACCAATATTTGACAAGTATGTATCACTGTAGTTATAGGAGGATTGAGTGTAAAGAAGAATTAAACAGGAGTTAACACATGACACTAGCTGATGTGACAAAGCCTTGCTTTATATAATATAATATAATATATGGATAATAGATTTGTTTGGTCTGTTTTTCAAATTTAAGTCATGAGCCTAGTTTTTTTTTTTTTATCATGTTATAAGTGTGAAATATTTACCGATTTTGTCAATAATTAATTTTCTACAAAAAACCTACTTGACCACCTTTAATGGAGTATATTTTCTCAATCATGTTTTTCTCATTTAGAAAATTCAAACGCAAGACCTTGCATAAGAGATTTGAGCACAGTTTCACTCAGACCAATGTAATGTTAGTACTCATGAACCTAGTCTATTTAATTAATATAGGATCCTTTTTAAAGATTTGACCCAAAAAATATATTTAAAAGCTTACTTTGCACACGTTTCAAATAAGTCACACGTATCTACACACCTTAGTTTTTAAATAAACTAACAAACCTATAATTTCGTGTTCTTGTTGTACGAAACTTTGATTTTAAGAAGCAAATTGTCTTATGGGATTCTGACAGACTTTCTATATTATTTTGGTTTTGACAACTCTCTTTTGTTAGTGTCTGTTTGAAAAACTTATGAAATCCATTCCTCTCATTATGTGATGTAAGTTCTAATTTGTTAAGATTAACTTAAGTACACATTCCAATTACATTCAATGATTCAAAATTAATTTTATTAAAATCAATTTTACTCAACTTTAAAACAAACAGACCGTAAATCGATTATAATGTGTATATGCGATGATGTATCCCTTATATAGCTTTAAAATATACACAATAATAACATCAACAATATATATATAGGGTTTTTCGGTATCATAAAGGCTGGCTTTCCTGATTAAAAGAGCTTTTAACAGATTATTGGCCTAACTTAGGCCTAAGCTAGATAAAGCATAATGCAGGTTAGTTACACTGTTACAGGCCCCTGATGAGCTCTATGTGCATGCATGCACGTGTATTTGTGTGGGTATATGTAATGGGTAGGGAGTGGCAATTGCGTGTGCGTGTGTGTAGTCAATTAAAATTATGTTTTAAACTTTGGAAAATAGAATTGCATGCATGTGTGTGTGTGTGTGCAAGTCACTACAAGAAAATTGTTTATTATTAATGGTTGTTTACCGACGACATGAACGGTAAAGGACAAAATTACCGATGACTTGGCAACTATTCAATTAATGGTAATTTTAATTTAATTTTTACCCCTCAGTATTTACCATCGTCCGAGCCATCAATAAGGCAAAAATTCACATTTAATGGATTTTTAAATTTGATTATTGAGATTACCGATGGCTAAGATGCTGATATTTTAAATCCAATTTACCAACGGTCTAGCTATTGGTAACTTGGATATATACATGTTTTTGGATCCTTCTTCCTCCTTTCTTTTTCTCTCTCTTCCATTTGTCATCTCACCCTCTCCATCAAAGCCCCCTATTTGCAACCTCTCTGCTAGTGTCGCCGCCAGCACCATTGCAATTCCATTGGCACCCAGGTATTGATTTATTCGTCTTACATGCCACTTGTTTGTTTTACATTGCCGTTCTAATTCACCCTTGCTAATTAATCTTGGTGCTTCTTTAGTTGTTGTGCTTTGGCATGTGTTTTGATATTTATGTAAGGTGCTTGGTCTCAATCTTTTGCTCAATTTGCATTGCATTGTGTGCTCTCCTTTTTCCACAAAAATAACCTATTCAGCTACATATGCTCTGAGATGGATGCAAATTACTTGGGTGATCGAATTCAATCTACTCTGTTTGTAATGCAAAGTGTTCTATTTTTGCTCTTCATAAACCATCAATTTGTTGCATTTTAAATTAAATAAAAAAGGAAAAATTAATTTTAAAATTATTTGGTTTGTGAGAAAATAGATGTAAGAGAGAAGAAGAAGAATTAGAATTAATTATTTTAGTTTAAGAATATTTTTATCTCTTTGCAAAATAATGCATATGTGAAAAAATAAAAAATATGAGGGATAAGCTTCGTATATGATAGAAACGAAATTTTTTGTTCCATGAATGTTGAGTTATTAAAAAAATTTTAGGTGCAATGTACTGAGTTCTTCAAAATTTTAACCTATTGAAGAAAATATCATACACAAATAAAATCATATTAGTATAATAAGACCTGAAAATTTTCTTTCTCAAACAACATACAAAACTCCTTTTATTGGTGAATTATATAGACAACCATTTAATAACAAATGGGTTTGATCACTAGAATTTTCCATAATCTTAGTTATGACTTGATGGAAATTTGAATATTTACCTGCAATAGTTCTGAGCTCCTCCAATGAATCTGGAAACTTTACCTGTCCAACCCGTAGGTTATTCACTCATTGGGTAGATTGCTCTTAATAGCAAAATAGTAAAGATCATAGTCGACATTCTCGGATAATAAATTGGTGCTATTCTTGGATAGTAAATTGGTGCTATTTCTTACTTTTATAAATAATAAAGATAAAGGATGCGCCTTAGTTGCTTTTATACATGCACTCTGTTTCCTTGCTACTTCAGTTATACTTGTCCAACTACAGCATGTATATAACCATTTTTCTTTGTTCTTTAGTTGCCTAGCCTTAACTAAAGGCTCATTGTTCGTACAATCATTTTGAATGTGAGCTAATCTCACTTTCTCTAACTAATGAAATTGTTGTACCTGAACCTTCTAAAGTGTTCAGTTCCTTGTGTGAGTTCTCTCATTCTCATTAGATGCAAGAAAATTGAATGATTCTAGTGACACCTTCAATGGTTGTATGTAAAAAGTGTCTTGCTCACTACAAGCGTCGAGGGTGTCGTTGGTAGTATTTGAATTTCTTCCGTTCAATGATGATGATAAATTTCGCACAGGAGATTGAAGCCTTAAGAAGGTTGAGGCGAAATAATTTGGTTAGTAGGAAAAAGTGGCATTATGCCAAATCCAAAACAATATTGGTTCGAAGAGTAAGGCTTTGGTTGCAGCAATGAAAGGATAAAGGACATTGACTTGTTGCTAGGTCTCTCACCTTGTGGCCTAGCTCCTTGAAAAGGAAAAAAAATAAAATTAAGATCATGTCCATTAGAGACCTTGAACATAGAGATTGAACCTGGTGACTAGAAAAAGAAGCATGTTGGAGGTTAACATAACCATAAACAATACAATTGGACAAATAGGAAATTAGAAACAAAACAAGTGTACACATTTGCGAAAAGCAAATTGCACTTAAGACTACATTGTAGAAGGCCAAGTGTAGGTTGCATTAGGTCCCTCGTTTGGAATTTACAACTAGGGGACAAGCACGAAATAGGCAGCTTTGGCCTTCTCCAAATTTGTCTTGGCTCCAATTTGCTTAGAGATAATTGTCTACATTTGTTTCCTTATTACTTTCACTTTTACAATACTAATCCTTGAAGTTTATGTGAAGGTTCAACATACTTCCTTATTTAGTAACAAACTTAGTTAATATCTCCATTGTCCCAAACTAAGATCATATTAATTTATTTTGATTTTCATATTGTATGCCCACCATTTTCACTTACTTTTTTTTTCATTGTTTTGAATATATGATTAAAGCAAGCGATAATTTATTCGTGACTAGAAGTGATGTGAATCTACACTTGTTGTCTTTTACCAAATCACATTACTTCTAATAATGAACAAATTATTGCTTGCTTTAATAACAAATTTAAAACTTCAATGGTAGGCATTTTTATAAATAATAAAACAAACTAATATAATGTTGGTTCAAGACAGTGGAGATATTGACCCAAGTCCACAGCTCAAAGCAGGAAACGGTTTGCTTATTATACTATAGAGGCTTAGTATATTGTTGCCTCCAATGTAGCAAAGGAGGTCGTTTAGATCAGGAAGTTCATCACCAAGCTTGGAACAATTCCTGTCATTGTGGACCCTATTGATGTCTATTATAATAACAATGGAGCAATCTCATAAGCTAAGGAACCTAGATCTCACCAGGGATCCAAGCATATACTTAGGCATTTCTATCTTAATCAAGAGATTATAGATAGAGGAGATGTGAAAATATATAGAGTACCAACACCTGATAAAGTTGTTGACCCACTTACTAAACTTCTTGCATAGTAGATGCTGGTATATGCATTAGATATTTAATATTGGGGCTCATTATTAAAAGAACCTACAAGGGTCACATGCATAGAGCAGATTAAAGGAGAAAGGAAATGTTAAGTATGACTATAATATTTCTTGTGGGTTAGTGCTTGTAAGGTATGAGCCCACCTAAAAGGAAAAGTTCAAATAATGAGAAACAATATGTCATGTTATTCATAGGCCAGAATCTTAATGTAAAGGGCCTGATAAAGCAAGGTGAAGTGCTAAGGGACTCTTATATATAGGTAGCGCTTGAGGCCCTAAGAGGCACACCTTTCTCTACCCGCATACTACACTTGGTGTGCCTTATAAAACTTAGCTATCGTGGGATTTTTTGAAGGTGTAATTGGCACTACCTTCCCTTCCTTGGTCGTGAGACGAAAGAGGAGTCTACTTGTGTGGACATAGTAGAGGCTCAGATCGAATTTGTTGATGACAGATTCATGCTTTAAGAGGTAAACCCTAATCACAGTTTTATGCTCTTTTGCATAGATCCTGTGTTGGAAAAAAATTTATGTCGTAGTTGTTTTGGTTTGCGTTTCCTAACAGTAGAAGAATGAGGGTCACACTAGATCTATAGGTATCAGACACATGCCTGATTAGCTCTAGTGCTAGTGGGAGATTGTTGGTGTAAGCCCAAGAGGCCAATACTTTATGGCTTATATTTGTATCTTGTTTTATTTATTTATTTATTAATAATATAAGAAAATTCATTTATTATATGTTTATTGGAACATAATAAAGTTAGTAGAATAGTCTATTTAATTCTATTCTTAAATATCCCTAGTCAAGTATTATTGTTAATAAAGATAACAATAGTGCATTGAGACTATGTGTGTAGACTAATGATGGCGTATCATGGGTCATGGATATAGGATACACTACTGTGGAAAAGAGTTTTTAAATGGGGTTTTTAGAATGGATTGTCAATCAATTTAAAAAAAATTAACTTGGTTACTTGGAACTAATTTAAAAACATGAAGACAGGAATGAGTGAATAACTTGCAGGGGGTAAAGATCAGAATCTTAGACCAGTTTCAGAAAGAGAGGCTTGGAAGAGCCCTATTTGAAGCAAAAAATTTGTTCATTCTAGCAGAGCCCCTACATCCCAACAGTAGGCTCTACAAATTAGTCAGAACTAAACCATCAACACATTAAAAAAAATAAAAACCTCGAATAATGTTATAAACACTAAGTCACTAACAATCTTAGTTCTGACACTAACACAACAAAGGCATTTTAGCTGCCATAATTTCCTCATTAAACTTTTTCTAGGTTCATTCATCGGTTGTGCTACTTGTGCTTTGGTCATTTTAATTTTGTCGAGGATACTAGGCAAAACAAAGTATTCAAACTCGGATGTTACACTCTCCTTAACATTATAGATACGTATATTATGCAACACAAGAAACAAAAGTAACTTACTCCAATGAAAGAAATCTTGGGAATATTGAATTTTTTGGCGATATGGACTGTGTATGGCAAACATATATCAAAGATTATGCAGCTTGGTAGTGGTGATAACTCTTCAAAGAGTTTTTCCACTGGTTGTTAGGGGTGATCCTGTCTCTTCAAAGAGTAGCCTAGTGACCCTATCGACATCGTGGAGGCTCGTGATGTCAGGGGTGGTGATGAGCATGACCTCGCTAGCGTGATGGTGATGAAGAAGTTGACGAAGATGCCGATGAGGTAGTAGAAGTGGATGAAGTCGAGGGAGCCGCTGGGACTCACCTTGACGACATCCACCATCCAAGGCGAGGGTACATATTAGGAATAAAGTTGTAATGGTAGTGGCGTTGCCAAAGTTGAAGGACAAAGGAAAGGGAAGTTCGTTTGCGGCGCAGGCACGGTGGTTTTGTGGAGATCGGTGTAACAATGCGAAGGAAACAAAAGGAATAGTGAGGTTTTCGAAATTGCAAGGTTTGCTTTTAAACGGTCTTTTAGATCGTTATAAATGTAACCGCTATAAAAAGACTTTTTTACATATGTTATAGTATAACTGATTTAAAAATCCAACCACTTATTTACAAAAGTGCCATTGCATTTTTGTTTAGATCAATTGTAAAACAATTGATCTAAAATCATGTTTTAAAAAGTAAAATTTGTAGCAGTGTTATCAAGTCTTCACATGGGTACATGATTAATGTAATGATGTACTAGATTGACCTGCTATGAGAACACTAGATAGAAATGTTATGAAGTGTCACTACGATTCCTACGTGAGAAGTTGTATGTATTAATGTCATCCAACGTTATTAGTGATAGGGTGATTATAAAGTTGGTAATTAGACATAAAGTAAATCATGAAGAGGGATGTGAGTGATCTTGATGAGATTTATTCTTCTTTCGTAATTAGAGTAACATCTGTGGGCCCTCCTAATAAAGTGAGGCAAAAATGCATGGTCATGCTAAAATGAGTCAATATGGGATATTAATCTCTCATTTATTCTTATGTTTGCTCAAGTATCAAGAAATAGATAAATTGAACTATACAAGGATGACATATTGTATGTCTTGTGTTCAATTATGATATATGGACAAAGGGACTAAATTACACGAAAACATGTCATGAAAAGGTTACGTCAAATCATAGATATTCTTATTACTTGGGTAACAGTGATGTGTTTCTAGATACCTTTCACTGTTTATAATATTAAATAAAATTTAATATTATTGCCAACGTAATGAGAAGCTATAGGGTCACATGCATAGAGTGGATTAAAAGAGAAAAAAATATTAAGTATGACTATAATATTTGGCTTAAATACACTTTTGGTCCTTTATTTTTTTTAGAAAATTCGTTTTAGTCCTTTATCTTTTAAAAGCGTCAATTGGTTCTTTATTTTTTTAAAACGCTTCATTTTGGTCCTTCCATCAAATTAAAACTAACACTGTTAGTGTTTTATGTTTAAAATAATTAATTTTAAATATAGTGGCGGTCTGCCACTATTAGCAGACCTTTAAGAATCGTAAACTTCTACGAATTCAATTACTCACAATTGGAACAATTTTTTGAAAAATTGATTGAGTGCTTTTTTGTGTCTCTTAGAGGCAATCAAAAGCCCTCAAAGTTTGTAGCAAATCATTTTTTGTATTGAGAAAATTTTACAAGTATTGGTGATCTGTTTTTAAAATTTAATAAATAAAATTATTATAGTGGCAACCCCAATGTAATTTCTTTTCTTTCTAAACCCATTCTTACTAAGCAATTTACCTTTAGTTTTTCTAAATTAATTTAACCCTAATTCTTTAGGCAATAAATCCTTTATTCCTAATTCCACACCCTAAACCCTTAGGTGAGCAAATTTAGGCACAAGCATTAAGAGCAAGAAATTAATGAGAACGCATACAATCTTCCTTCCTATCCCTAGGTTCAAGAATTATATGATTGTTAAAATGGAACAATTCAAACCCTAGTTTCCCAATTGCAAAGTTTGAATTACAAATCAATTCCAAATGGGTGTCAAGCATTGGAAAAGCATTAAACGTAAAATTAACAACTAAATTGCATTAATACTTAAAAGTTCAGAAGGAAAAACAAATTATAAAGAAATCCAATCACAGGTCATCCTAACCTAACCAAAGAGGGGCTTAGAAACTCATAGTGTTGTCCAAAAGAAAATATGATAAAAGAAACAAGATAGAAGAGCCATAAAATCTTAAGAAATCGAACCTGAAGTCCTATGATTCAAGGCCAGAGGTTGAGTCTTTGAGCTTTTCCTCAGTTTGGGTCATTAGAGTAGTCAAAGAATGATTAAAACATGAAATTCTAGTCTTTTTATAACGAGTTTGGGTTGTTCAGACCATAAAAATGCACCAAGCCCAACAATGAACAGAAGTTCGAAAAGTTGAAAATATTCTAGCGTTAGGCATCGGCCTCCGTTAGGCGCCCCTTTCTTCAGATATTCGTTCAACGTGCTGGTGCTGGGCGTCGACCTCCTCTGGGCGCTACGCTGGGTGCCAATGCTGACTTGCTTTTTCCTTATGCTTTTAAACTGAAAATTAACACTTTGGACATCCTGACTTTGACCTTTTTCTTTGCTCAAGTTTCTTACATTGATAAACTCAGATAACCACCTAACATCATGCCATTTTCAATAAAAATCTCAACATCACAAATTACATGACATTTCATATAATTGGATTATTTTCTCATAAATTTCCTTTGAACTAAAGCAAAAAATAATGTGAATTAGCCCTATAAATCTACATAAGCTGTAGATTTATCACTACGTGTGACCTTATTTGCGTTAACCGCAGGACCTCCAAATGCAAGTGATTAATGCTTTGTGCCACAGCACTAAGCACCACCTAAGTGTGCTAAACAATGGGTCAATTGCACTAAGCGCAGCCTTGTTGGCACTAATCGTGAGACCCCTAGGACTAAATATGTTCTTAATTGTCTTATCTTGCTATGTACCCCCTCTATTCCTATTCATGAATGAGAAGCATTTGTTATTTATGTGTCAAAGATGTAAGGTCGCCTTTGGTAAGGGAAGGGTAATAAACTCCTTCGGTCACTAAAGAATGACAAAAGATAATGTTATAAAGAAAAGAAAGTATGTGTAAGACTTATTTTTATGCTCTCTTTAAGGGAAGGGTTTTCGTCCCCTTAGTTCCTTAAAGAATGACAAGAGAACATCCTTTGGTAAGGGAAGAATGTATGGCAAAGAATAAGAGGGATGTCTCTTGAAAATTATGAGCTCAAATCTACCAACTAAGATGAAAAAGAGAAATGATATACTAAATGCATGCAAAAGATAAGCTAATGTTTTAAGTGATGCATAATATCATGCCTTATATGTAGACAAAAAGTAAATGTCCAGGTATTTTATGTGAATGTTAGTGTTGTGTTTGTATGGTACTCTTTGAGATTTTGTTTCACTAGTTTAAGTTCATTGTTTCAGATTAAGCAGATTATGAAGCATCAAGAGTTGGGAATGTTTTGTCATAATGCTATAGCTTTCATAGATTTTAGTATTCAGAATTTGACATATGCTTTGTAATGAAAAACATCTACATTGAGGCCTAGTTTACGATGGCTTTTATGTTACTCTTTGTTTCAAAAGATCGTAAAAGTACCTTGGTTACTTGAGTTATTAAGATATGTACATGGAGTCATAACTCTAATTGATATTTTTATGGGACTATATTTATTTCCACTCATATTTAATGTTTAGTTATGGTAATGTCCGTTAGAATGTTACACGTAATTATGTATTTTAGTTGCGTAAAATATGCATTGGGATATTCTTTGAAAGAAAGTAGTTCTCATTCTGATGATGGGTAGTCTTCACCATTTGTTTCAACGGGAGAATAAAATAAAATCAGGAAGAAAAAAAAATTGAATTCAAGAAAAATTTGGAGAGAAAATTTTAAATTTTTTGTTCCTTAAAGTTATTCTTTATCTTTATTCAATTATATATGAAAATTTTTTAAATGTTATTTTCTCATTATTTTCTTTCTTTCCATTCATATAAGGTTAGTGTGAAGCTATTTTGAATTTATTTTTATGTCTTTTTATTTTTATTTAAATATCTTTTGTATTTTACTTTTATTAATCCATTCATATATCACGTCACATATTGATACATGCTTATTAATTTCTAGATAAAATTTAGTGTGAAAGACTTAATTTTAATAATAAAATTAAAATTGAGCAATTAAAATGAAAAAGGCCAAAATTTCATACAAACTAAAACATATGAATGAAAAGCACAATCTTAATATATTAAAGAATAAATTATATTGACATCCCAAGGTTTCGTCAAATTTCGCCCGATTCCCGTCTTTTTTTAACTCCTAGACTAATCTCCCTTAATTGTTTGATAAACATTATACTGACACCTCTTATATCTTATATTAACCCTCTTGATTGTTTGAAAAATATTACATCATGTACCCCTATAAGAGAGGTTATTATAAATGTTAAAAAAAAGAAAAATTATGTGTAATTTCAAAAAATTCAGGAAATATCAATATAATTTACTCTATATTAAAATACATAACATATATATAAACATACGATCAAACATTAACTAAAAAACGATTTCACTTGTTTCTCTTTACATAATTTTCTTTTCGCCGTACTCCTTTTATATGACTTTTTGTTACTTTAGAACGCCCCCGCCCCCGGCGCCAAAGGAAAAACAGATAATTCATTAATTCCTGTAAAAGAGTCAAGATTGTACAAAGATTATTATCAAAATATGGATGTGAATAACGCATTATTTTAATGTGTTAAATTCAAATTAAGTCAAACGTTTTAATATCAGACTGTCCTCATGCATAATTTTATTTTTTTTTCCATATATACGCAGGTTTCTTTGTAATAAGTTTCTCAAACATACATATATCTCGGCAGTTGCCACACCATCTCCAGATACAATTCCATGCCACCGCCTAAATATAGCATGCATTTAGCTATTTGTTTACTGTTATTTTGTGTTCATGCGGTAGTAATCTTTGCCGCAAGTTCTGATGTATGATACTAAGCTAATTCCCACTCTATCATTAATTTCCCTATAGCCTTTGTATATTTGTATAGTTTTAAGGATTACTCTCATGAATTAAAATTAATCTAATTGGTTCCTATCGGTGATCTTGCTTTCAGGGGCTTAGACAACAATCACAAGACTGGTTAAACCATGGTGGAGATTTGTTCAACAGAAGATATGCTTACAACGAGCATAAGATCAGCCCAAAAACAGCACCGAACCTACGTTTGAAGTGGAAATTCTATGCAGGCAAAGACATCACGGCAACACCAGCCATATATGATGGTAGCCTTTATTTTCCAAGCTGGAATGGTAACATCGATGCAGTTAACTAAGCCGATGGATCGCTTGTTTGGAAGCAGAACTTGCCAAAGCTGACAGGTCTAAATTCCAGAGTGTCAAGATCAACCCCACAGTGGCTGGGGATCTAGTGATAATTGGAATCCGTGGCCCTGCTGTTGTTATGGCTTTCAAAAGAACAACTGGTGAGGTTGTATGGACGACCACTTTGGATTACCATCCTCAAGCATTCATCACCATGTCTGGAACATACTACAACAGGTTAGTACTATGGTACTTCTATTGACCTTTTTTCTTAACTAGCTTTCTACTTTCTCCATTCTCACTCATTCTAACATGCTAATGAACTTAGTAACAAGAAAAATCACTTTATTCTTTTTAACACTCCACTAATAAAACTGTTTTGATTAAGAATTCAAAGTTTTTCCTGTTCTGTATATATCCGCAAGTTAGATTTTTAGAAATTTTAATGAGGGTAATGCTTATAACTACGAAATTATCAGATACGAAAAAAACGAAAGATAGTGATTGGTTATCTTTCGACCTTACCCTCTCTTGTATTCTGTCAAAGCTATTTTTTTTTTTTTTGTCAGTTGTTTCTTTAACACTGTGTTTGGTATAAATGTAAATAGAAAGAATGAAAAAGAAAACAAGGAAAATAAGGGGAAAAAATGCTTCCTTGCTTTGATTCTTCGGTAAGAAGGGAAGAGTGATTAATTTTTATGCGCCCCACTTCAAAAAAACTTTCTGTACAATTCGGGATGAAAGCGTAAGGAAGACCATCAATTTGGAGTTAATTGGTCTGAAACGTTAAGACTTGCACAATTTTTATTGAGTAATAATGTTGGATACCTAAATACTGCAAACACCTTATTAATACTTCTCACTTCTCTCTATCTCTCTCTTCTTAGCACATATCATATACTTGTTACATCTATCATTTTTTTCTCTCTCTCTCCAGATGTATATATATTAGCATATGAGTGTCCAAGAAACATTTTTCATTTTTATTGATAACTTAGACTTACACACATTCGGTCCCATGGGGGAATAATTGTCCATATTTCAGATATTCAGATCGACTTGTCAAAAAACAGAAATATTTATTGTGTGCTTGCTGAGTCCGAACTGTTCATTATTTAAAAAAAAAAAAAGTGATCTGTAGATGTAAAATAAGTAATTTTAAATCTATTAATAATTTTCATTTATCTTGTATTTAGATTGAGTTTTGTTAATAGGGGAGTTCACGAGTTGGGTTGGTTCGAGTTTAAGGCAAAATCAAATCCAAACCAATCATTTTTAATTGGATTGATTTGCTTCAGATTTTAATTTTTTTTCAATCAATCTGAACCAATCCAATCCGCTTGGGTTATCAGGTTATGATAAAAAAAATAGATTATTATATATTTTTTAAATTGTTATCTTCATTCATTGTCTATTTTATATAAATATCTAATTTTATATTAATGAAAGTTAAAAAATTTCTTATTCCTCAATGACTAATTATTTATTTTATTTAATATTTAATTTTTTCTATATTATTCACCTTATATATATTATTAATTTCTTTACCCAACCCACTAGAGACAACTTAGTGATGGAAGGGTTTGGGTAGTATGCATAAGATACTAGGTTCTAATCTTGTCGTCATTGTATACACACAAAAAAATAATTTCTTTATCCAAAATATAATAAAAAATTATGTAATAAACATGTCCAAATTAAAACTCTTGGTAACACTAGATAAGTTAATAAGAAGATTAAAAGAAAGAAAAGAAAAAGGTTAAGTTCTAAAGTCTAAAATATATTAATCTAAAAGTTAAAAATAATTCATCGAGTTGTCGGGTTGAAAAAATACAAATTTGACAATTGAACCAATTATAATTGGTTTGTTTTAGATTTGAAGTAAAAAGAACCAACACTGAACCAATCCCAACCAATTTAATTGGTTTGGATTGTTGAGTTTATCAGATTAATCCAATCCGATGAACACCCCTTAATGAGTATATTTTATATTTATATTCTCATCATTACATCTTATTTTATTTAAAGATATTTATGTCATTTTATAAATATGTTTTTTCCTTTCTTCTTATTTTTATCCAGTCAAATAAGAGAAAACTTATACTTCCATTTCCTCTTACTTTCTCTCATACCAAACAATTACAAAATCATCTCTTTCTTTCCTTTCACATTCTTTCCTTCTACTTTTTTTTTTTCTTTACTTCTTTTGACAACCAAACTTAGTAAGGAAAATGGGCAATAGACACTCTAATGCTATTTAACACCTAGAGAGAAAGACAGAGCAATGCAAGTATGATAGGTGATAGATGTGATACAGAGAGAGAGATAAAGTGCGTAAATGGAATGTTTACTATATAGAGATATCTATATATTATTACTCTTCTTTAAAAAATGAAAGTATTACTTGGTGCAATTCACGCAAGAAAGCCTTGTACCAAATAAAGTATTGTTTTAATATTTACTAGCTAGCACTAGGCATACGTTTTGATCTTTCTGACTCTACTGCATTATGCTCAACTCACCACAGAAGATACTATGTGGGAATATCTTCACTGGAATCTGCTGTACCCATTGAGCAATGCTGCACATTTCGTGGAAGTTTTGTAAAACTTAATGCTCGAACTGGTGCCATCTTGTGGAAGACCTATATGTTGCCAGATAACAACAACACCAAGGGAGAATATGCAGGAGCTGCCATTTGGGGAAGCAGCCCTTCCATTGATGTTAAAAGAAACCATGTCTATATTGCCACTGGGAACCTCTATTCTGCCCCATTACACATACGCCAGTGTCGAGAGAGACAAAATAATCGAACTGAACCTACTCAACCAGATGAGTGTATTGAACCAGAAAACCACTCCAATTCAATATTAGCCCTTGATTTGGATTCTGGGAAGATCAAATGGTACCACCAGTTAGGAGGGTACGATGTATATATCTCGCAATGTAGAATTGCTCCAACTCCTGATTGTCCTCCCAAGGTATCCGGCCAGATGCTGATTTTGGAGAGGCACCAATGATGTTGAACACATACATAAATCGAACCAAGAAAGATATCGTTGTTGCGGTTCAGAAAAGTGGCTATGCATGGGCTTTAGATCGGAACAATGGCAACCTCGTCTGGTATACGGTAAAAGACAATTTATAGTATAACAGTTTTCTGTTTCCCCCCCTTTCAATGAACAACTGGTGGATATTCTTTAAGTTATCATTTATTCATATTTCTATTATTCTAACTGTAAAAAGCTTTTGTGCTCTGTAGAGTAATGATTTCGATCAAAACAACATATGACACATAAATTATGTTTATAATTTGATATATTAATTTTCATAATAAAATTATTGTGCTCCCAAGTTAATAAAGTTTAGACGAACCAAATCTATTACTTGAATTAAAAGTGTATGAGAATATCTTTCCAAATCACTTCATGTGTTATTGGCAAACCAATTAAACTTTCAAGGATATTTGAACACGAACAGTATTAATACTCATGTCTCTTATTTTGTTTATCTGTGTCTTCTTATTATATTATATCACTTACTAAATCTATTTTTTTCTCTCTTCTATTTCTTTCTTTCTCTGATCAATTATAGACATTTCAAGGGTGTCCACAAACCATTTCATTAAATTTATTATATATGCGCCCGCACCTCTAACTCATCATGAATTTTAAAATTTATTCATTTATTCTTCTTCATTTTCTTTTTTTTTTGGTTGCTCTTTTTTTTTTTTTTTTTTTTTTGCAGGAAGCTGGGCCGGGAGGGATAGCAGGAGGTGGAACATGGGGTGCAGCAACTGATGAAATGAGGGTTTACACCAACATTGTCAATTCTGAGGCAAAAAACTTTACTCTTGCACCGTCAAATATGATTACAACCGCTGGTGGGTGGGTGGCAATGGACGGTAGCAATGGTAGAGTTCTATGGTCCACAGCTAACCCCAGTAATAGCACTGCTAATGGCCCTGTTAGTGTTGCAAATGAAGTTGTCTTTGCTGGATCCCCGGATAGAATGGGATCCATATATGCAATTGATGCCAAGACTGGGAAAATGTTATGGTCCTATAAAACTGGAGGCAGTGTTTATGGAGGCATGTCAATCAGCAATGAATGCGTATATGTGGGTCATGGATACAATGTTTCTGCGGGGCCTACCTTGAACTCAACAGGTGGAACCTCGCTCTTTGCCATCTGTGTCTAAGAATTTGTGTGGTTAATATGCATGTTTGTATTACTTTTGGTACAAAATTTAAATACAGTACTTTAAGTATTGTTGATGTTATTCTCCAATCAGAATTAAAGATTTATTTCAATAATTCGTATAATAAAAACATGTATTAAAAAAAATTTTAGATTATCGAGATGAATCTCTAATTTTGATTGGAGAACAACACCAACAGTACCTAAAAAACAACTGTTTTCAAAATTATGTGATTATCAAACAGTACGAAATATAAATAGATCGATAAAACAAACGATTATTCTGGTATATATTTTGTCTTTTGGGTTTCTCTTTATATTTAGCAGAATTTTTAACATTTATTTAAAAATGATCATTTTATAAATGATTAACAATTTACTATGATTACTGTGCCCATTAAGTGTCATCATAACTACAGTACATTTTTATTTTTTTCAAAAGAAGAACTACAATGCAATATCACAATGAAAGTTTTTCATAGTTGGATTCAAGCTAGGTTTGATAGGAAATTTACATCGAGTTCAACATTATGCAAGATTATATTCATTCCATTTACATATTTTAACTTTCCAGTTAATCTGAAAAATATTTCCAGTTTTTATTTTTTATTTTTATGTAAACACGTTTAACTTTTAATGATGAAACTCATCTCACTCTTTTTCAACAAGTTTATAATTTTTTTAATTAATTTTTAATAAGGCTGAGATAATAAATATGAAAATGAATAGTGGATTTGATAATAATTAAGGCTAAAATGAATTAAGCTAATACAGGACCAGTTTGTTATATATTAAAAAAAAAAAGTGATTCTGACAAAAAATAATCTAGTGATTATTCTTTAGAAATTTAACCAAAAAAAAAAAACAGAAGTTAATATATGTTTGTTCACAATCATAAAAATCACTTTTTTAAAATAAAAAATCTAATTTTGTGAGAAGATATTCGAAATAACTTCTAACTTTAATAATATTTTAGATTTTTTTTTGTTTCTGATTATTTTGAAAGCTAAAAAAAGTGCATGAAAAACTTTTAAAAGTAATTATTTTTTTAAAAGAAGTGATTTTTTATGGAAAAAAAACTATAATAAACGGGCCTACAATCTTACACTGTACTCTAGAATTATGCAATCAATTTTAGGTAAAGTTTAAAGAACCCACGCCAACTATGGTTTTGTAAGAAAATCCTCACAGTTTGAAATTCAATGAGAATCTGAAAGTTCTATTATTCATTCATCACAAAGGGGTTTTTATATACAGAAATAGAATGATAATTGAGTGTCTTGATAAAGATAAAATGAAAATAATAGAAAGATAAAATTAAAGATGAAAGACAAAACAAAGAGATTAGAGATAACAAAAAGATAAAACTAACTAACTCCATCCTTTGTATTAGTTGACAGCCCCCGACAAGCTGAGCTATAGATGTCAATCATGCTCAGCTTGGAAAGCACAGAGTGAAACATAGTAGGATGAAGGGGTTTAGTGTGAATGTTTGCAAGTTGCTTTGCAAAAGCGACAGGCTATAATAGATGAATGATTCCAACTTGTAGTTTGTCTCTAACAAGGTGACAATCAATTTCAATGTGTTTTGTCCTCTCATGAAAAGTGGGGTTTTGAGCTATGGCAACGGTTGATTTGTTATCACAAAAGAGAGATACTAAACTAAGTTATGGATGATGAAGATCTGCAAGTAGATAAAGGATCCACTGAATTTCACAAGTTGTAGATGCAAGAGCTCAGTATTTTGCCTCCAATGAAGAACGAGCTATGGTGGCTTGCTTCTTCAATTTCCATGAGACAAGAGAAGGACCAAGGAAAATGGAGAAACTAGTCACTGATTTGCGAGACTATGAACATAAAGCCTAGTCAGAATCACTAAATGCATTGAGTTTCAAATTGGAGGAAGCTGAGAAAAATATGCATGCCTTGGCTTGAGGAGCTCTTGATGTATTGAAGGATCTCAATTGTTGCATTACGATGAACTTGTTTCAAATTAGAAATAGACTAGCTAAGTTTATTTATTACAAACAAGAGATCAAGCCTAGTACTGGTAAGATATATTAATCTACTAATCAACCTTCTATATGATGAGGGATCAAATAAGGATCGTTATCTCTAAAATCATGTTTGATGTTAGGGAGCATAGGTGTGGAAGTAGGTTTGCACGCTAACACTCTTGCATCATCCAAGAGTTCTAATGCATATTTTCTCTATGAGAGACTCATGCCTATGTGAGACCTAGCTACCTCCAAACCAAGAAAGAATTTTAGAGAGCTCAGATCTTTAATTCAATATTGTTAATGGATAAATTCTTTAAATGATTGAATTTTAGTAATATCATCTCTCGTCAATACTATATCATCAACATAAACAAGCAAAATAGCAATGTGAGCATTAGCCAATTTCACAAAGAGTGAATAATCTAATTTTGACTAAGTGTAACCAAGTGAAATAAAAGCAGTTGTGAGTTTGGAATTATACTGTTTGTTTGCTTACTTAAGCCTATAAAGTGACTTGAGCAAACTACGGACTTGGTTCAGTTTAGATGTATGAAAGCCTTGAGGAATTGCTTTGTAAACCTCCTCTTTGAGCTCTCCATGAAGCAAATCATTGTTGACATCTAGTTGTTGTAGCCAATCCTTTGCAGCTGCCAAAGCTAGAACAAGTCTTCTAGTTATCATCTTTATCACTAGAGAAAAAGTTTCAAAATAATCAATCCCCTCTTGTTGTGTGTAGCCCTTAGCTACAAGTCGTGCTTTGTAGTGTTCAATGCTCCCATTAGATTTATGCTTCACTTTATAGACCCACTTACAACCAATTGATTTTTTTTAGGAAGAAGGTCAGTCAGCATCCATGTCGTATTTTGCTCAAGAGCTAAAATTTTCCGATGCATGGCTTTTTGTCAACAATCGAGTTTAGCTGCTTGGTTATATGTCTTAGGTTCAGAAGCATAAGAAATAGCCATTATAAAGGATTTATATGAAGGAGATAATCAGTCAAAAGTCAAAAATTGTGAGAGAGGATAGGTAATACTTGATGATTGGGTTGCTTGTTGCTGTGAATGAATTATATTCCAATGCTAGTATTGGAGGTAGTTTGGTGGATGTTTGGATTTGGTTGAACGTCTAATTTCTATTTGAGAGGTTGTGGTTGTGTAGTTGCTGCAAGTGTAACACCCCAATTTTCAGGCACTATAAATAAACCACAAAGAAGTCCTTTAGGACCCTTCTAGTGTGTTATTGGATAAAAGATGAGTTAAGAGTTATTGTTACTATTGTATTTATGTATTTATTATTATATATTATTTTATAATTTTTATTGTTATTATTATTATTATTGTTGTTGTTGTTGTTGTTGTTGTTGTTGTTATTATTGTTATCATCATCATCATCATCATCATCATCATCATCATCATCATCATTATTATTATTATTATTATTATTATTATTATTATTATTATTATTATTATTATTCTTGTGTTGTGTTGTTGTTAATATATTTATTGTTATTATTATTATTGTTGTTGTTGTTATTGTTATTGTTGTTGTTGTTATTGTTATTGATACCCTAGTGTTAGAAATTAATAGGAATGTTATAATAGAACCCAAAAAAGCATCTAATGCCCAATAGGGGATTAAGCCCGCTA
Organism: Spatholobus suberectus; assembly: GCA_004329165.1. Taxonomy (NCBI): domain Eukaryota; kingdom Viridiplantae; phylum Streptophyta; class Magnoliopsida; order Fabales; family Fabaceae; genus Spatholobus; species Spatholobus suberectus. The sequence goes on along the minus strand of CM014731.1, from coordinate 11,672,842 downwards.
AGCTACATATCCACCCACGTGTTATAAGAAGGGAATAGAGAAAGAGAGTTAGGTTTAGCTTTCAGAAAATAGAAGAAGAAATAAGTTAAAGAGAATGAGGAGAAAAGGAAGAAGAAGAAGAAAAAGAGAAGGAATAGAAACCGGAGAACCTAAGTCCTAAAATTCAGCTCTGCGTGTCCCTAAAGGTGAGTGCGCTCCTCTGTGTCCTTCCTTACCCTTTTGTTGTGATTCATATATCTGTTTACCTTTTCCTACTCTTTATGCTTAAGTTAGGGATTTGATGGGTTTTGAGGGGATTATGAGTGAGTCAGGAGTTTATAGAATAGATTGACTAATTAGAAAGGTAATAAGAGAAATTAGGAGTTAATTAATCTATTAGGAGTGTTTGGAAACCAAGGAAAGTTGTGGGTTGCACATTTTGCGAACCCTTGTGATTTGCAAAAATCGTATTTGGCACTGAGCGTGAGAGAGACAAAAAGTTCTTTGGAGGTTTGGCACTGAGCACCAAAAATTGGCACTAAGTTTCATGGCACTAAGCGTTAGAATTGGCACTAAGCGTGAGAACATCAGTAGATCCCCTACATAAGTGGCACTAAGCGCTAGTCTTCTAGCGTTAAGTGTGGACCTGCTAGAGAGTTGGTCTGGAAGTTAAGTGCAGTGGCGCTAAGCGCCAAAGGTTTGGCGCTAAGCATGACCCTCTAAGACACTAAAGCTAGTGTCCTAGCTAAGAGCAAGGGATTGCAAGTTTATGTTGTTGCCTTCTATGCTTCTTCCCTGTATGATTGTTGTTACTTGGATGCCTTGTTGGATCTACTTCTTGTGGTTTTTACTTGCCTTAAGAAAATGCGTATTTTGTAGACCAATGTTAAATGCTCTGATATGCTTATGTATGATCCTATGCCATGGTACATGTATAGTAATGGATATTCCGTAACGAAGAAGAACCCAGCCTATGAGAGGTGGGATCCTCAGCGTGAAATGATTAAGTAAAGCCATATGGATTGTTTGTGTAATCATGCATCATAATATTTGAGTTATGTGATGAAGGAAAGTATGTAGGAATCTAGCTGGTGGAGGCCGTGATGGGTTGTCTAACCTAGCCTTGCGGGTGGTATCCGGTTGGAAAGCTCCAATGGCCCATGGTGATCCATGGAGCCAGAGCGTACTGGCAAAATTGGGTAATCCTAACTAGTCATCAGGGGATATCATACTAGTCGAGGCCGCGAAAGCCAAAGGCATCGGTACTGATGATGCTTCTTATGGTCGTCCACTTACTCTTAGTCTACTTTCCGACAAGTTTAAGTTAGTACCACATGTGCATGATAGCATGAGTAAAGATTTAAGAACATAACATGCATATGCATCCTGTTGTAGCATGATAAGTTGAAGTGTGCTACGTTGTAATTATGTGAAGTCTATATGACCTTGTTCATGAGAGATTGATCTAATGTGTACACATGTGAAAAACGTAATTGCGTCTTGTGATGAAGTGTCAAGGTTATGGATATGTGACCATATTATGCTTGTGTGTTATTCCTATTTGATAAAAAAAAAAAAAAAAAAAGGTGTATGTCTAGTTACTAGGCAAAGGATGTGAAATAAACGTATGTTTGTAATTAGGATTGTCTTTGTTACCTTAAGGATATATGAGAGGCTAGACCCTAGGATACTGTTGAGGGTTCTACTTGGATAATAATAGTTGTGAATGAGATAGAGAAAGGGTGAATTCCTACACAGTGTAAAAGAAAGGTATAAGACAAGTGAGAGGGAATAAATTGAGAGTATTAAGGTAAGCATAAATGAAGTGTCAAGAGTAGTATTCTAGAGTATCTGTAGCCTTAGACTTGACCCTTAGAAGACAACCAAAGGAACAAGAGTAAAATCTAAATACGAAGGGTTTAAATACTAGAAAGGGTTGTGGTAAGAAAGTATGAGTAATAAGGATGGGCTCTTAGGCTGATAATGAGATAGCAAACTAGTATAACAATTGTGAGAATGAGAGAGGAGTTAACAGAAAGTATTGATGATTGAAAGGTGTAGACCAGACCATAGGTATGGAGAATTATGAGAGACCTAGCCCGGCTAAAGTCATGAGAGATAAGTGATGAAGGTTATAGAGTGGAAAAGTCTAACCTAACCATAAAGTCCTTAGAGCACTCATTGAGACATTATGTCTCACTCTTTTAAGTTTCTCCCTTTCTAGGATACAGGTGAAGATATGCGCAAATGGAGCTTGGAGTCAAGTGCAAGAAGATGTAACCTAGTTTACATTGTTTCCTTGTATTCCTCTTTATGTTTTGTATGACACCTTCGGGTGATAGATGTATTGCATTAGGCATGTATGGTATTTTATTGTATTATTCTTATATAAAATCCAATTATATTTAAAAGTAGTTTTCGCATTTTGTTTCTACGTTTCAAAGTTTCATTTTTTTCATCGAAATCTAGGCTTAAATACCATAATACCCCCTCCCCCCATGGTGTTACAACAAGGGCAGGATGTCTATATAAAAGGTAACGGGGGTGAAATTAGAAGTGATATTGTTTAAGGGGAGGTAAATGGTTGAATGATGGGCCACTATCTAATTCATGCAGTTTGGGAATCGAAAATATGGTTTCATAAAAAATTGACATTTTTGGATAATGTTGGGAGCATTGCTATTAGGAGCATTTTTTTTCTTTATTTCACTTTCTGCATCACATCCATCGCTCAACATCAGTGAGGCATTTTACTGTTTTCAGTTGACACATTTATTGCTTGTTGTCCCTTTGGCAAGCAAACCAAGTCGTATAAGTAGTCAAATGATAAGTAGAGTATCATTCCCTCGAAACCTTGCGCTAGCAATATGTCACAAATTTATACTACCTTCAGCTAAAAATACAATGATTAATGAAATATATGATAAAGACAACACTTTTGATGAAACTAAAACTTGATAAAGCAAAAACTAACTCAAGGAACTATTTTTAGGTTTTTGTGAAGAAATAAACACTGAAAGTTTTGGTTTTTTAATGCAATGGAAGGATTGTTGTGGTTAGACTACAACAAACTTCACTCTCTTTTGTCATTAAAACAAAACAAATGTCTTGAACTTCAATATATATTAACATCAGCCAACAACGTTACTCTAACTTTAATCCTTTAAATGAAAAAGCTTAAGTTCCTTTACTAAATGTCAATCTCTTGAACACTTAACAAAGTAACTTGCTTTAAGCTTTGTGACCAAAAAGATTATCAACATGTCAAGGACTATCCCTAGCCTTAAGATTTGTTGAGTGTTTACTCCAGTTCATAGCATTGAAAGCATTTTTCAACAACATTCAAGCTAAAAAGAATAAGCTATAGGTGATCAATCCACAACAAACATTAAGTAAAGAAGTAAAACACTAATACAAAGAACAAATATATGTATTTTACTCAGAATAAATGCAAGAAAGTTGAATTTGGTTACATCTAACCCCAGTAAAGGGGGATTTTAGCTACTCATTGTCACTTATAGCATCAAAATACACTCAGAAATGTAGAACATGAAAATTCCTACCTTGGAGAGTAATAGAATAGCGCAAAATAATGCTTTTACTTGTGGAATCTTTGTATATCTAAAGCTAGCCTTTCCACATTTATATCTCCTCTACTCTTTACCAAAAATGGTAAGTTCTAGTGAGCATTTGCTTAGTGAGCTATGGTCTCGTTGAGCATTCCTAGATTTTCAAATAGGGCCTCAAAAGATGCCATTTTCGTTGGGCGAGTATCAAATTTGCTAGATGATTCAACTTAAGTGACTCATTCTTATCTAGATTCGCTTGCAAGCCAAGGACTCGTTGAGCGAATCCTCGACAGAGGACCTCCTTTCAAATGCTTCCATTCGCTTAGTGAATTATAAATTTGTTGGGCGAATGCCAAATTTCCTACTTGGCTCTTCTATCTTCAAATTTTCTCCAATTTCTCTTATGCTAACTCCTTCATTTCCTACAAAAACTAAGCAAAATTAAAATGCAACCTTTCAAAATAGTTACTTAATCCTAAAAATTAAATTATATATGATCCTAACTAAAAGATGATCAAACATAACTCTAAATAAAGGAAAATGTGGATAACTTCTCTAAATATGGGTCCCAAAGATGAGTATTTGCATCAATTATCATCGTTCAACACAAACGCCATTGTGTTCGTCACCACCGCCATTGCAAGCAACTAGGTTTCATGCGTTTTGCCATCTCACCGTCGCTGATACATGTGTATTTATTTATCTCTACTTTATTTTTGAGTTTTGGGAGATACATTGTACTAGTTCTATTTTGGTTTAATCTCGTGTGTTTCTTTCTTATATGTTTGTGAGATATATTGTTTTGGTTCTAGTTTGGTTTTAAGAAAAATAATTGATTCTGTCTTTACTAATGTATGGATGGATTGTCACATTTTGATGAAAAATTTTGGGCCAAGGTTGCTATATATGTATGAATTCTGTTTTTACAAAATGTTGTGTGGAAGTGGTACATACTTGGCTTGGCCAAGATCCCATATACATTTTTGGATTGTGTGCTTTAATTGAAGCTTTTGTGGTATATTGTATGAAAATTAATTGAAAATAAAAATACTAGATTGTTACGGATTGGGTTCAAATTTGTTATGGATTAGATTGTTTTTCTGGTATTGTGATTGAATATTGGTAAACAAGTATAATGGAAAGCATTGGAAAATAATGGAAACTCTATCAGATTTTCTACAGAAATTGTAAAACCATGGTTTAAGTGTCTCACATGAACATGATTGTATAACCATAGTTTAGGTCCATGAATAGTAGCACATGAACATGATTTCTTGAAGTGTCTCGCATGGTTTCATACCCAAATACATAATCTATGAGAGCCTTGGTTAACAAGGTTTGAACCCTTACACATTGTAACCAAAAGAGGATTTAGAGAAAATAAATCTAAACTTTAAGTAAACATTGAAATGAAAAGTGTAATATGACCTTTTTAAAACTCTTGAGCTGATGACTTAACCAAGTATATAAGTACAAAGACTAGTTGCATTCTTTTAAAGAAGAATTAAATGTAGGGTAAGGACTTTGGAATTACAAATAGAATTAAGTAGACTAGTTATTTTTTAATTACCACTTAGTATTAAATGTACAATGACTAGTTGCAACTCAGATGGGTAAGCTTATGAAATGTGAGAAAAAAATCTAAGACATCTTTAAGTCATAGTGGTCTGCCTAGATTGCAAAATAGTGTCTCCAACTCAATGTTTTTTTGTTGAAGCATAAGTTGCTGTTATAAGGATAGTGATGGAACACTGTTTATAAAATTATGTAGGAAACAAGTTTCTTGTGGACACAGATGAAATAGACTTGAACGATGTGCGTCATAGGTTGTTGGAAAGGATTATTACACATGTAAAAGTATTTTGTTCATGCCTTTACATGTGTATAGCAGTCTTTTATTATTTTGAACATTGTTAAGAAGTCTTATCACTATTTTGAAGATTATTCAAGATTATATTTTTCCCAGGCTTCTATGCACTCTAGTTTATTGTGTTGTTTTTTATTCAAGTTATGCATTATAAGTGAACCTTAGTTTCCCCTTTGAGATTCAATGCAATGATTAAAGTACTAATTATTGTATTGAATCTTGAATTGTCCAAGTTGAACAATTTGGCAAGATTTATTTTTTATACTTGATTAATATGTAGAGGTTAAATCTCATCTTAAATTTGATGAAATTCTAGTTTAGTGTATTTCATGTTGTTCTCAGAGTGCATACTTGATTGTGATGGATTTGATGTTGTCACTTTCATTTTACATACTAGGAGACCATTGTAAAATGTTGCCAAAATTTTGTCAAATTTAAGATATAAGACTTAACCTCTACATATTAATCAGCTATAAAAAGTGTCTTCCTGAATGGGATAGGGCAACACCTTATATAAAAAGTGAAGATATGTCATAATTAAACATATTTGCTGGTGAATGTATTTATAGAATGTACTTATCGATCATAGTTGGATGAATAGTAGACGCACAAGTGATGAGTCTGAGAATGAAGTGGAAGAGTTTCTATAATTTGCTAAAAGAAATCTTCCTGATAGTAATGGAAGGTTTTATTGTCCTTGTGTTAACTGTTAGAATGAGAGATGACTAGAAGTTGAGGTAATACAGGAGTATCTTCTTTATGATGGGTTTCTTAAGAATTATATAAGATGGACATGGCATGGTGAATTGTTAGACATGCTAATGTGCCCTAAACAAAGGATGTTAATGTAGATATGGACGATTGATTAGACGATATGATTCATGAGGTAGGACAAAAGTCTTTTCAAAAAGCACATGTGTATGATATTTTGTGCAGTGATATGGAAAAGCCTTTATATCCGAGGTGCACTAATTTCATACGATTGTCTGTGATGTTAAGATTAGTCAATCTAAAGGCAAGAAATGGGTGGAGTGAAAAAAGCTTCACCGAAATGCTCGAGTTGTTGAAAGACATGCTTCTAGAAGGTAACACATTGCCAAATAGTAACTATGAGATTAAGAAGATACTATGTTCAATGGATCTGAAGTATGAGAATATACATGCATGCTCTAATTATTGCATACTGTATATAAAAGAGTTTGAAGAGATGCATAAGTGCCCTAGGTGTGGGGTATCTTGCTACAAAGTGAAGGATGAAGATTATAGTATTGATGAGAGCACAAAAAAGGATCTCCTTGCAAAGGTGCAGGGCCGGCCCTGAGCCTATTCCGAAGGGGTGATGCCCAAGGGCCCAAGGTTAAAAGGGGCCCAAAAAAATTTTAAAAAAAGTATATATGATTGTGCAGAAATTTTGTATATTGTTTTTTATACATAGAACAAAATTATTGTCTCATTTCATATCTCTTTTCTAACCCAAATTAAAATGTGACATATGATTAGAAATTCTCACTCTCTTTATTGTTATATATTTTTTTTTATGTGTTATATTTATAAATCCATTTCGAATGAATTTTTAGTTCAAAGTGACATATCAACATGTAATGGATCTATGATAGTAGAATTAGAGTGATTTTTTTTAACAAGATAAGAAACAAAATTCAAAACTCAAATTATAAAGAAATTAAAAAAGAAAAATTAGTATATTAAAAAAGAACAAAAATATATTTAAGCTTTAATAAGAAATTATGATATTTTATCATTGATAGATGATAGTAACGAAGCTAGAGCATTTTCTTGGAGGGGGCTAAATATAAAAATTAAATTTAACTATAATTTTAAAATTAATATATTAAATTTAACCAATAGCTAGAAAAATTTATAATAATTGACCACATATCATGAAAATCAAAACGGTTAAATATATTTTTGGTCCTCCAAAAATTGACCCGTTTTGGTTTTAGTCTTCAGAAAAAATTTCTTGAATAAAGTCTCTCAAATATTAAAAATACCCTAATTAGATCCTTGTACTAAACTCTGTTTAACTTTTTTGTCAAATGATGGCCACATCAGCATCACAATCACCATTAATTTGCTGATATGGTTATCCATATCAACTATTATGTCTAGGTCAGATTAGTAACATACTTTTTGAATAAAATTATTACATGTTTAACCCTAAATCTCATATTTTTTTAACCCTAAAGAAAAAGTAATTACACAATTTTTTAATTAAAAATTATCACTGGACACTTCAAGTAATAAAATACTTTATTTGGAAGTGATATGGCCATCATTTAATAGAAAAGTTAAGTAGAGTTTAGCATAGGGATCTAATTAGGGTATCTTTAATATTTTAGGGACTTTATTCAAGGAAATTTTTTTTGAGGACTAAAACCAAATACGGGTCAATTTTTAGAGGATCAAAAACATATTTAACCCAAATCAAAATTATATAAATTAAACAAAAGTTACAAGATTAGTTGTAGTGAGAGAAAAGAGATTTAGTTTTTAAAATTTGTGGAAACAATTTTAATGATTGGAAATTTTTATATATTTAGATATCATTTTTGAAGTTTTAAAAGCATAATTGACCCTCAAATTTTGTTAAAGCATAATGTCGCAACCAGGATCACAACGGGATGGCGAAAATGAAAGTAAAACAGAAGAGTTACCACCATAGTTTATTAAGGAAAAATGTATGGAAAAATTCAAAAGAAAGGTCTCGAAGCTAGATAAGGATTCGGGAGTTGGTTATGCATAGGGAAGGTGTTAGCATCCTACGACATCCGTTATAAAAATAGTTACCCTTTAACTTAATGTGTGAAAATATTAATTGTCTTCTCCTCTTGCTTATAAAATTATTAATCCTATTTTTATAAATTTTTAATTTAAATTTTATTGTAATTTTTTTTAAAAAAAGATTATTATTACTATTTTATTTTTATTGTTTTTGAAATCAATAGGAGTGGGCCCTACTTCTACGTATCCTCTCGTGCAATGAGAAAATCAGACTCACGTAGTTCTTTGGGTAGAAAATCATTTTGTTAGTCGATTTTTTTTTATTTGTAATATCTTAAAAGGCTTACTCAATAATCAAATAGGAAGTGCATCCGAAATGATTGTCAATACATTTTTTACAGTTCTTGCAATATCCAAATAGGAAGTGCATCCAAAATGGATATTACTAAAACCTTTATTAAAGAAAAGTTTGTTTTAAATTTTTTTTTAGAATTTTAAATTAAAAGGCTTTTACAATAACCAACTAGGAAGTGCATCCAACATAGTTATCGTTTCACCTTTTAAGATTTTTATAATAGTCAAATAGGAAGTGCATCCAAAATGACTATCATTAAAACCTTTGTTATGTTTTTTTATTAAAATATTTGTATTATACATATTATATTTGTTTTCAAAAATAATAACCAAATAAGAAGTGTATCTAAAATGATTACTATTAATGTTTTAAAACTTTAATAATGTCCAAATGGGTAGTGTATCCAAAATAGTCATTATTAAGTTTAATTATTTATTTAAAGACAATTTATTAATTAATAACTTATTAATTAATTTCATATTGAAAATAAATTCAAGAAAAAAAAAAACAGAAGCTTTCACTACATTAGTAACAAAATAAAAAGGAATAATCATTTCCTTCCTAATTGCCAACAAATACATATTTTGATTATTAAATGTTTTACCAAAGAAACCAAAATGAGAAAAGACCTTCACCGCATTTACGTTGACAACTTATTTAATCATGTCTTTTTATTTATCTTTTAACTGGATTCAAAAATCTAGGACATATAGAAAAAAAAAAAGATGGACTCAACGTAAAAAAAGAAAAGAAAAATGCAACTCATGGGCCAAGCCCTGTTTTCTTACGCATCTAAAAAAAATAGAATGACATTTGGGCCTAAACCCACTTCATCTCCGTAGATGGATCGGAGGTGCATAGTCCCTCCAAGGGCCACAACTTCGATAACCTAAGGGAACAAATCTTTTTGCGCCACTGCAAGAACTGTGAATGGTGGGGAAAAAATGTAGATGGAGCTGGCAAGGAGGGGGCAACGACGGTTAGAGATTTCACCGGTGAAGGCGGCAAAACATGAAGAAAAGCCATTTTTAGTGAAGGAGCAGCAATAATTATGGAAGACAATACCGGAGCCGATATGGCAGTAAAAAACGCGAATATCACCGCAAGCATCAGAACGAGTGTACGAGGATGAGCTATCCTCAGAGGTTAAGACAAATAGTGAATAGAGAGTGAAAATGCTGCGATGCAAAGTGAAGATTGAGTGCGTGCGTGCTTGTTTGTGTCACGTGTCATTTTTTTTTTAAAAAAAAAAAGAAGAATAAAACAATGCATTATGATGTGTCTATATTTGTGATTTTGAAATACCAATGCATTGGTGTGTGAAGCAAATTGAGCTCAATGTTTTGATTCATGATTGTCTAACACCTGTGTCTTTTCAAGAAATCTAAAAATGTGTATCGGTTAGGTAAAAAAATACTAAGGAAAATGTTTGCTGTTTCTATGAATATGAGTGAAGCAGAGTCTCATTATTTATATATTAATCAAAACAAGATTCAATTACCAAAGAGCATACAACCACAGAATAAAAATTGCAAAAGAAAAAAGTTACAGTAATAGACGAAATTGAAATTGGAAAAACTCATGGTCACGACTTCACCTTAGAATGAAAGATAGTAAAATACAAAACAGAAAAAAGCACGGTATCTTGCCTGATGAGGACCAAATGAGCAAACAATTTGAATGTGAAGCCCTAATCCTGTGATTTTTGAAGCCAAAACAGAACAGGACATTTTGAAGGCTTTGGAGTTTCGACATTTTGAGAGGAGAGGTTTCTAGGGTTTGAGTTCTTTTTGGTTCTTGAAGGTTTACGGGTTTGAAGGCAAAGCATGTCATCACCACTATTAACACATTGTAACGTTCTTTTCAAAATAATCACCATTGTCAAAACATAGTTCATTACAGCAAAAAAATGATAGTAAAAGAGGTGGAAATTGAAGAGCTACTTATGCGTGTGACAGCAAAACATCTATGGTGGTGCGTATCATAGGTTAGAGTTAGCAATATCGAATTGCACAGGCAAAGGACCTTAAGCTATGGCCTTGGTCTTACTTTTGAATTTAGACAAGAACCGAAGGGGAAAGCAAGCATGAAAGTTCTTTAGAATGCGAGGGGTCTATATCTTCTGATCGAGGATGGAGGGAATTGAAATGTCAAAAAAATATTCTACTATTAAAATTTTTAATGCTATAATAAAACTAAAAATTAAAATAAATAAGATTAACTGAGGTTTTATTTCAACCGTCGGTAATTACCAATGGTTTAAATGATTACCGTAGGTAATTAACAAGGGTTAAGGAAAGCTCCATTAACTTTATGCATTCCCGACAGTTACAATAACCCCAATTAAGTAACCCAATTAAAATTAATTTTTTTTGTGGTGAGAACCGCACACCAGGCCAATTGATTTCTTCTATTCACAAAAAGCTCGACCTCTAACAAGAACCCACCACGAAACACACCTATCTGAAAAGCCTCCCTGGAATTGAAAGAGCTATATTTTCAAATAGTCTAATTAAAATGCATCCAAGCAGTCTATTGGACTATTTAACCGACACCACATTGGGTAGCTAAAATCAATTTTTTTGTTGTGATCTATTGCCAAGATATCAACTTTACCATCTCCACTATTTCACCCACATCACCATGGTTTCCTGAGAAGATTATGGAATTTTTATTCCTCCAAATAGCCCACACAATCGAGAACTACAAAGAATGCCAAACATTAATCTTTTTTGCAACAAAGTGAAACAATCCCCTAGATTGGAAAATGTTTATGATAACATTATTATGCAATGCTACTAAAATACCCCACCACCTCAAACATTCTCCCCACACCAAGAAGAAGAATTTACATTCAGAAAACAAGTGGGTCATTGACTCCTCCTCCTTATTGTACCCTTGACATACACTAGCATTTGATGAGATAATGTTTCTACGAACCAAGTTTTGGAGTGTTGGAATACGATCTTAAGATATCTTCCAAACAAAAGTTTGTACGTTGAAAGGAACACATCTCAACCATAACTTTCTAGAGAACTTTTATGGCTCCCATAAAAAGGAAGATACTAGGATCTTGTAGGCAAATTTAACTGTATAAATGCTAGATTATTCTTCCACCCAAACCCATCTATCTTCTTCATCTTCCTTCAAAACCACCTAGCCCAACTCATTCTCCAACGCCCTAAGTAAATCTCTCTCCCAAATAAATAATTGTCTCCTCCACTACCAATCCCATCAAAATACCCTATCCCTCCAACACCCCAACTCGGCTATGGTAACTATTGGTATATGCACTTGATATTTAATATTGAGGTCCATTATTAAGAAAACCTATAGGGTTGCACATTTAAGATAAGCCCACTAGGAATAAAAACTGGTTGGATCAGAACTATTTTAATGGGCCAATTCGTTAGAATTGGGCCCATTATGAGTGACAATCTTTAACCCTAATTACCTCTTATTAATACACATTGTAGGAGGTATGGCTGTTAAGCGATGCACTAAGAAAAATATTAGGGTTAGCCGTCACTTCCTTCTGATTGCGGCTAGCACAACAAACGAAGAGGAACCCTAATGCGAGTATGGAGACATGCGCTTGTCTATGTGCACACCTATAGAGATGTTGCTCGTTTACATCATTTAGTGGATCAAGAGGTAACTCTTATTTTATTCTATATGTTAGTGGCTTTGATTCGTGCCATTCGTTTGAACAATTAAAGGGACAAACAATTTAGTTCGGCTGCGTTGTCCCATGTCTCTCTGTAACACCCCTACTTTTGTATATTAAATTATTTTGTATGTTTAAAAATTGTTTTTAAGTCATCAATGTATTTAGAACAATTAATAATAATTTTAGAAATTTTTCTAGAATTTATTGAGATAATTTTTGTAAAATGACAAAAATACCCTTAGTTGACTGTTGGAACCAATCGGAGACTTTTTGACCTCAAAATATTTTGAAAATTTTATGTTAAATATCTCTCATTATAAAAACTTTATTTTGAGAGAAAAGTAGTGAAAAATATAATAATCCTATTTTAATTCTTCCACTGTTTTTTATATATATTTGGCACTACAATTCTGAAAAATCGGAAAGGAATTTTGAAATTCTGACTCCCAACATTTTGCTCAAAATTTCAAGAGCTATTTAATCATGATTTTTAATAATTTTTCCGAGCCGGAGCCTGGAGAAATTAGAAAATGACAATTTTATCCCTATTTCTCAACATTAAGAACTGACATGAGGAAAAGATTCAATTGACATTAAAATGTCAATTTGAGCTTGGAATTATGTCATATATATTAAAATATAATTTTGGGAATTTTTGGGAATTTTCTAGAATTTCTGTGTAAAATGACCAAAATGCCCTTGCGTGTCTAATAAGTCAGTCAGTACTGGTTTGACACTCAAAAAGGGTGAAAATAGTCATTTTAGTTTAATTATGGGTAAAATATTTAATTTTATAATTTTGATACAAATTCTAGTATTTATTGAATTAAAATGGATTTTCTATGAATTTTCTAGCTTAAAAATATAAAATAAAAACATATAATTTGAAATAAATTAATAAAAATTAAAATTTATTATTAGAAATTTATTTTTGATGAAAATTAATGTATTTATCCAGTTTTTCATTAAAATACATTATTTTGATATTAAAAGCTAATTTTTTCAAGTTTAGGCGTTTTTGTCGGTACCGGTTAATTCACCTACAGATAAAATTTGACACATGGAGGCTTGGGACAGCTGGTGGAGCACGTCCCCAACCCTAAAATAGGTGATTCACCACCTATTTGAGATATGTGTCCCTAAATTGGATTAAAAATAAATAAAAATTAGATTTACGACATAATGGTGACATAATGGATGATGTAAATATTTGGACACCTAACCCCCCTCCTTCTTCTATAAATAGGCCTCAAAGTTTTCAGATTTTCACTCATCCTTTCCTCTCCCAAGCTAGAGAGCTTCTCTTTCTAAAGTTTTCTCTCTCTAAAATATTTTTTTATCTAGTTTTTATGTTAAAATTTTGCTAGTTTTCAACTAGTAGAATTTCTCCTCTTAGAAGCTTTGCACCAACAATTCCATCCTCTTCATCAACTATCTTAGAGGTAATGGGGGGAGTGGGGTTGGTTCTAAATTACTGTCACTTTGCATGTTGGTAGGAAGGGTTTTCCCTTAAACCCGTTTAGGCTTAAATTTTAGTATTGTTATTATTGTTTAAAGTTAAACTTTAATTTTTACTAAGTTGTTACTCTGCCCAAATTTAGATTATTAAATCATAATTACTAAATTGTTACTCTGCTCAAATTTTAATTATTAAACTATACTTGCTAAGCTGTTACTCTGTTCAATTTTAGAAAATTAAAATGCGCTTGCTAAGCTGTTACTCTGCTCAATTTTAGAAAATTAAAATGTATTTATTTAGTTGTTATTCTGCCAAAATTTTAGTAATTATACTATAATTGCTATGTCGTTATTCTGTTAAAATTCTGGTATTGTGCAATTTCTGCAAAATAAGGCAGAAATGTTGATTGTACTGGTGCTCAAGTTAAATGAGACCAGGGAAACCTCTGCTTGAGAAGTTAGGAATTGATAGTTTAGTGAGTAATGTAAAGCAAGTGACATGTAGTGACATGGCACCCTGCTAGGGAAGCCACAGTTTGGTACGCTGAGGAATGAAAGGCAGGGACCCACTTGCGGAGGTCTTGGGGGTAGGCATCGAGTGGTGAAGGTCCAAATGGCCAGGGTAGCCCCCTTGAGCCGGGACATTCGCCTGACCAAACTCGATAACCCCGACAATTGCTCAGCATTCCAAGATTGGTTTGAGAGTATACTTCTATAAATGGATATCCTAAATTGTTATTTTGTTCCTCAATGATGACGAAGACTGTACCATGTGATGGTGTTGAGAGAGGTATATGTACTCCCAGTCACTTCCCAGGTTCTGTTGAGAACTATTACCCACTAATGGGAAGTATACCTAGTCAAGGGTAATCGGATACAACTTAGAATGAATCTTAGGATCTCTTGTGTTGTCAGTTGTGTTTTGTCTTTGTTTTATGGTAGATTTCCCACCGCACATGTAAAAGTGATTTTAGAACAAAACACCCCACTCCATTATTTTCTTTTGTGTATGATTGGTCGTGATTATTGAAGACGACATTAACGCTCCGTGATGCTGAGTACGAGATAGAGAACATCTCAACGAGGGAGGACCTGAAGACCTATAGTATTTTCTTTTTGTATAAGGGATAGGGTAGATAAATACTGCTCTGTATAGGATCTCTTTTGATGTATATAGTGGGCTAGGAAGTATATGTATTTCGATGTACTTTTGTTTTTGGCTGTTATGTATTACTCAAACCATGATGTACAGTTTTATGAAATATATGTATATATCTTTCATATTTTATTTCCATTTCCAAATTCTATTAAGTTTGGAATTTCTTTTAAAACTGGAAAAATTTTACACACATTTTTATTTACTTAAACTTAATAACTAAATTAATATGAATTATATTTAAAATTAAATGGGTGTTACACTCTCGATCCTACAGTAACTTTTTTATTCTAGGCCAAACTATATAACCTTTGATACTTTGAGCCCAATGTTCCTCCCCCCACCCATTTGTTGTACCAAAAAAAGAATTTCTCCCATCTCCTACCCTTTTGAAAGTTGAGTTTGAGAACCAATTTGGTGGATAATCATTGCTTGCCCCTTGTAGATTTGGATATCTATCCACCACCTAGACCATGAAGACCCACATTGCACCTATCCATCCCCACTAATCCCATACTTGTGACACAACACTTTATACCACAAAGACTAACTTTCCCCCTTCATCCTCCATAACCATTTCCCTAACAATGCCAAGTTAAAAGCCCTTAAACTCTTTATTCCCAAACCTCCCACCTCCTTCTTCAAGCATACTTTATTCCAAACAACCTAATGTATCTTGTGATTCCCCTTCCTACTCCCTATAAAAACTTCTAAAAAGAGATTCGAGAAAAGAAATGACACTTGAGGGAGCCTTGAAGAAAGAAAGATAAAAGATCAGGAGAAAAACCAAGACTGACTTAAGCAAGAACACATGACAACCAAAAAAGATATGTTTATTGTTCCAAGCTGATAATCGCTTCCACACATTATCTATAATAGGCTGCCAAATGGATTTTTTTTCCAGGGATCTCTCTTACTCATAACCCAAAATATCTGAAAGGATGGAAACCAATTTTACAATTTAACACATAAGCTGCTGCATTTAGCCAACCCCCACTTACATTAATTCCCACCAATTGTCTCTTATGAAAATTCACCTTCAGGCCTGATGCCAACTCGAACAATTGCAAGATGGCCTTAATAGTGCATACATTACTCCAACTCTTTCTACCAATAATTAGTGTATCATCTGCAAATTGCAAATGGGATACACAACCATCCTATCCTTCTAAAACCACTCCACCGAATAAACCCAATTAATATCCTCATTAAACATCATACTCAAGCCCTCTGCTGCAATAAAAAAAAGAAAGTGAGATAATGAATCCCCTTGTCTTAATCCCTTACCTACCTTAAATTCCTCTGTTGGGCTCCCATTTACAAAGACAAAAATTCTTGTCATAGACATACATTTTCTTATCCATTTCCTCCATTTGACATGAAAACCCATACAATCCATCATATAATCTAGATACTCCCAACTCACAAAATCATATGCCTTCTCAAAATCAACTTTAAAGCACATTAAATCTAGCTTCCTTCTTTTTTGCCTCATGCACAAGTTCATTTGCAATGAGGATCCCATCTAAAATCTGACATCCTTTGATAAAAGCTAATTGGTTAATCACAATAATTGAATGCAGAACCTTTCTCAGCCTATTTGCAAGTACCTTTACCAACACCTTATACATACATCCAATCAATAAGATGGGTCTATAGTCCCCCACTGCTATCGAATTTTCTTTTTTAGGCATTACAACAGTAAAGGAACTACTTGACCCTCTTACAAGCTTGCCATTTGCATGAAGTTCCTCTAGGAAAGCAACAAAATCGTCCTATAATAGTTCCCAAAACTCCTTAATGAACATAAAATTAATATTGTTCGACCCCGGGCTCCTTGAACTCTCATAACCCCACACTACTTTTTTAATCTTCTCTTATGTAAAAGGTTTAATCAACTCCTAACTTGCTTGACTACTAAGCAAATTGCATTTAATTTCATATGACCCAACTCCAGTCTACCCTACTCCCTACTCTCAAAATGTTGCTGGAAGTGGCATTTGACTTCAGTTTTCAAAGGTAGCACCCCCTCAACAAGAGTACCATTCTAAGCTTCAATAAACTAATAACTTCAGTCCCTAAACTACCTAAAAGTCACACTAGAGTGAAACCAACTAAAAGTGGTGCTATACTTAGTTAGTAAGAACATGGTCACAAGTGCACTTAGTCTTGATACTTCCTTTTGTCATCACTATAGAAAATGGATTTGTCCAACAATAGCTTCATAAGCATTCCAATCTCAACATCCATAGGTAATGAAGGAAGTAACTTGGTGGCACTGAACATTAAAGAATGGCCAGACCAATTCAATCCACAAAATTATTGTTGCTAAAGTTGTTCCTCATTGCAAAGTCACAACAAGAATTGTCTGTCGTTAGTGCAATAGTTTTCTAACATCTTGGGATAGTTGTTTTCAAAGATGTTCAATGTCTTCATTACTATACACATTGACACAAAAGCCCTCCTTTGTTTGCAAGCTAGCTTTTTATGGATGATTAAGACCTTTGTGTTAATTAAAAAACGTCAAAATTATAAATGTATTTCTTCTTTTTTATTCTCCTTTTTTTTTTACTTTCTCACAACCCCTTCCATTTCAATAGCTCAATAGGATTAAACCATGGAAGCAATGCCCACTTGTTAGTTAAAATGAATAAATAAAAATTCCACCTTTGATGTTGAAAAATTATTTCAAACTCCTTAATTATGATTCTTTATAGAACTACACTATATATCTTTTCTTTACATAAAGAAAATGGTTCTTTAATGAAACTACAATCATTTGTATAAAAAATTATAGCAATTATTTTTAGCAGTTCTTTAAGAAATTTTTATCTTGGGTCTTCACCTTCCAATAACCTTCCAAATTGATAATGTTATGGTTATTGTATTAGCATGTTGAGGAGTGCTAACAACACACTCTCTAACACTCTTTCTAACACTCTATCATAGGTCAAAATTTATTGAAAACTACAAAATTAGAAGAGAGGTTCATTAAATAAGAAGTGAGACCCACAAAATTTTGTAATTTTCAATAAATTTTAACCAATAATAGAGAGAGTGTTCAAAAAAGTGTGTTAGAAAGTATGTTGCCAACACTTTTCTTAGGAGGTTTCTTGGGGTGTAATGCAAAATGATGTGTTAAAACTTCATAATTAATCATTTAATTACTCCTTAACTCATTTAAAAATAAAAGTACATATCTCTTTCTGCAAAAGTAACAAAGTTTCAAATAGTTACTAAAGAAAACTCTAAACTAAATAAGAGATTTCACTCATCAAGGACATTTATTTAACTTCCAATTTAGGAATCTTTAAAACCTCCATCTAGGTTTCTTCATGCTATAGTAACATCGCATCTCTAGATGCACACATTTTCTTTTGTGGGTTTGAAGTTGAAAGCTTGAAGCATATGATTTGTCACTAATGCCCATCATCTCCTTTATCCATTTTAAGCTTTTTCAGTTTTTGCGACTTTAGGAGCGATAATGAATACAAGTGTAAGAGAAGAGATTGAAGCAAAAAGTGGATTATGGATCTTATCATTTAATTTAGTCATAGTTATCATTCTAATATACACATTAGCAAAATTAGGACATGTGGCATTAATAATTAAGGGTGTCAAAATGTGTCAAGTTTGATGGACTAGTCTAATTAGTTTAATATAGAACATGACCAATGCGAAAATAATTTATGCATGAAATCATTTTAGCTCAACCTATAACTCAAATCAAAATCTATTAGTTTGATGTGGGCTTACTTGTGGCGGGTAGGATTGACCTGCTGGTCCAAAATTTGAAAAATGAAAAAATAAAAAATTATGTATACATCATTTGTTTGATAAGAAATGGTAAGAATTTTTTGAAGCTCTACATCATTTGTTTCAATTACTATAATGTATAGGTGGATTGAGTCCAATTGATGATGCAAATGAAAGGACAATCAAAGTTAATGATAATAGCAATTATTTAAATGTCATTATTTCGAATGTATAAGAAGAATGAAAATGAAAATGATAAGCTTCAATGTTATAATTATATGAGGGGATTCAATGTTAATGTGACATGATGTGCTTTTATATTTTCTTTTTCTAATGGAATTTTACACTTTTTTGTCATATGGTGAGCTCTTATGTTACTTTGCTTCCAATTTTTTAATTATTACATTGAGCTCATATGACAATTTTTATTTTATTTTTTGTGTGGTAAACTTCATCAAGTTGTGACTTGTGGACTGTATTTACCTATTAAATAGTAAAATTTAATATATTAATTTAAAAGTATGACAATGTTGTCATTAGTCATTATAATAGTATATTGTGTTAGAAGGTGATTATTTTACATAAATATTACATATATATGTGTAATTAAAAATTATTATTAAATAATTTATGTTGCTTTCTTTAAAAACAAAATGAATATCATTAAAAATTGAATGAACCTTTGCATTAGGTATGCTAAAGTCTAAAATAAGATATGTGTGGTACATATCTTCCAAGCAAAACCAAAATTTAAAAAATAAAAACCATACGAACATATCACAATTATGTCCAGTACCATTATCGCAAGTCAAGGACAAAAAAACGCATGTAAAGCACACTCCAATATGTTGTGACTATTCCAAATCGTCATATTAATTCGGACAAGTTGCATCTAATGAGATCCTTAACATAGCAACAGTAAAACAATTGATTGCCTAAACAATTGGCAAGTCTATATAAAACACATGCATCACTAACTTTACTCAAGGGATGACAATGGGTAGGTCTAGGTAGGGTACCATAATACCCGTCTCTATATTCTTGTTTGAAAAAAAAAATACTTGTACCTAGCCCCATGCTCGCGCAGGTAGCAACTTTAATCCATATCCTCGCACCCGCTGGGTATCTCTATATCCATACCCACACTCGCTACCTACACTTTACTTGAGTATAAAATCAATAAATTAATGAAAAAAATTAATTAAAAAAATTGCTACAACTGAATTGAAAAATTACTCTTAAATTATCCAAACATAATCATACAATATTAGAAGCATAATCATTTAGCATAATCATTCTTAAATGTAATGTTATAATTTTCAAAGTTGATGAAATCTAACAATAAACTTCAAGAACAACTAATTCCTAAATTTGAGCATCATGACTAATGCTCCTCAAGACTTGCAAAAAATGATACCTTTACAGTAATACAAGTACTATGTGAATCTTTGTGTACATAATAAAACTAGAATGTTAGCAAGACAAACACTAAAGAGCTCAATTGCATGTTGAATGATATATCACCTATATTGAAAATTGCATTTAATTAAAGTATAGTTCATGTTACATTTGCTACTTATTGTTCCTGCAAAATTTGGTCCTTCTCCATCGCTATCTCCTTCCTAGCTAGATCCTCCTTCTTAGGCCTCCTTATCCCGATGGCATGCTGGCAGTGGGGGATATCTGCAAAGACGCTCTGACGCTCAAGTCAGATATGAAGGTCTTGTTGGGGGATGTAGGGTTTGGGATTGAGATTAGGGTTTTACAAAATCTACCAATGGTATGCACAAACCAATTACTTCATAGAATGTGTAAAAAATAGAGTCAATCTTAAAAGTCGAGTACTCTACCACTGAGTATTGTTTCAATACACTAAAATAGTCCAACATCGCTTAGGAATTAAGGCTAAGGATAGTTTATAAACACCCTCCTCCCTTAACCCATCAAGGCGCTTTTTAAGGACAAAACCATGAGGCCCATGAGTGCCGAAGTAGACAATACTTCAAATGCGGTGACCCTAACAATGCTAGCAGACTTGAGGTCAAAACACTTATTCATGCCAACTTTACTCCAAAGGAGAGCAGTATGATAGATTTTGAATAAATGCCTATGTACAAGTACTAGAAAGCCATGCCAAACATATTAGAAGCCCCACACCCCTACATCAGCCTATTAAGAAGCACCAAACATAAGAGTCACGTTGCACTCATTAAGAATTCTCCACATCCTTTTTCCTAGTAATACAACATTAAATGTGTGTAGATTTCTTATACCCAATCCTCCCCCCCCCCCCCCCCCCCCCCCCCCCCCACCTCCTTTGCGTTTTGCAAAGAAGGGAAGGGGATTGGGTATAAGAAATCTACAAACATTTAATATTGCATTACTAGGAAAATAGAGGTGGAGAATTCTTAATGAGTGTAACAATTTTTGGTGTAGAGTGTTGAAGTCAAAGTATGGTTTTAGTGGGAACTTAAGGGACAAAAGGATATTTAGCAAGGGGTCTTGGTGGTGGAGCGATCTAGGGAACATTTGTGGGAGTAGTCTACAAGAGAGTCGGTTTGATAAAAATATCTCTTGGAAAATTGGAGATGGGATGAATGTGAAGTTTTGGGTGGACAATTGGATGGGAGAGTACATTTTGTCAAAAAAAATATAGTCGGTTATTTGTTAATTCAAAACAACAACAATGTTGTATTTGGGAAATGAGGAGGTAGGAGGAAGGGGTTTAGGTGTGGGAACTATGTTGGAGAAGGGAGTGGTTTGAATGGGAAAAAGTGTAGTGGAGAATTTCATATAGAAAATAATTAAACACAACACATCTCAATCAAGCTTCTAAGGACAGGTGGGTCTGGAAACAAGATAATACAAATGTATACTTTGTAAAATCTACATACAAAATACTACAACCACCAAACAAAGATGCTAATATCTCTTTTTTCTAGTGTTTTTAGGGCATTCCTATCCCATTAAATGTAGTGGCTTTTGCATGGAGAGTGTTGATTGGTAAGATACAAACCAAAGATAATCTTAGGTAGGAGTGGCAAAGCGCGACAACTCGCCTTGACCCGCCATCAACCCCCCAAAAGCGAGGCGGGATGGGTTGACCCGCTGACAAGAAGTGGGTTGAAAAGTTGAACCCTCCCCGCCAAGTAATGGGTTGGCGAGTTGGCCCGCCAAAGAATAATGAGTGGGTCGGTGAGTTGTACAAAAGACGGGTTGGCGGGTTGAGCTGCTAAAAATAGGTTGGCGGGTTGAAAAATGTGGGTTGGCGGGTTGACCCACCCCACTTTTTTCTTTATAAAAAAAACTTAATTAAATTTAATTTTTATTATTATCATCTAATTGAATTGGATTAAACAATTTTTATTTTAATACACGTTATATCACTTTGAATCTTTGATTGTTTGACTTATAATTTTATACATTAAATATATGAAAGAAAAATTATATTTTTTCATTCAAAAGTTATTAAAATAATTTACTTGAAAATAAATAACACATCTCATTCAAAAGTACAAGGGATTATATTTTTTAGTATATCATTGAATTGTATTTAATTACAAGTAGAACTAACCCCAAACGCATGTGTTATTGTTGTCATTATATTTTTCAGGATAACATTGTGAATGTGGAGTAGTGTGTGTAGAGCATCTTTTACTTTCTTTCTTTTTTAGTTAATGTCTTTGGTACAATAACTAAAGAAGGAGAAAATTAAAAAAAAAAAAGTGGCGGGCCACGGGTTGACCCACCTAAACCTGCGGGTTGGCAGGTTGGGCAGGGCGGGTTGAGGTGGGTTGGCAGGTTATACTGGCTTACTCTCTCCGCCAAAAATGGCAGGTCAGGTGGGTTGAACCCGCTTTGCCACCCCTAATCTCAGGAAGAGAGACATCATCATTCAAGATGGTGACTACATTTTTCCATTCTATCATGTAGAAGATGAAAATACTGTCCATTTAATGTTCTTATGTGGGTTTTCAAATATGATTTGGAGATCCTGTTACAGGTGGATAGGTGTCCTAGTGGCATTGCCTATCAATTCCAAATGTCATTTCTTATAGCATAGTGGCAGATTCCATGGCAAGAAAATTAGGACAGTAGGGTGGTTTATCTGGTTTGCAACAGTGTGGTCCTTGTGTGGTTACACAGAAACTATGTCATTTTTAAAGATGAGGAGCCTTGTATTGAACATGTCTTAGATTTGATTAAATTTAAAACTTTGTCTTGGTTGAGCAATAAAATGAAGTGTTTCTCCTTTTCCTATTATTAATGGTCAACAAATCCTTTGGAGTGTTTGAAAAGTCTATTGGTCAATGGTAATTGTAGGGATGTAGATTAAATAGATCCTATCAACTGATATAGGCAGCGAGTGGGTAAAATGTGTAGATGTAGACATTGATGGAATAGTGATGTTGATCATGTATATGGGTTAGGATACCCCTTATCCAACAAACTTTATTTGGCTAACAAAAAAAAAATGGGTCCATGTTATTCACACCCTCCTTTTTCTCTTCACATATGTCTCCATTTTTTTTTTATATATTCTCAAAATATTCCTCTTTTCTTTCACCTTCACACCTCCTATTTTTTTTTGCAGATTTTTAAAAACTAATTTTCAGGAAGAGTATTTTTGTCAAAAAAAAATAAAACGGACAGTGCAAAGAATAAAAAAAGGTGATGTGAATAGCATCACCCTAATTTATGTTGTTAAAAAATAAGAAACAATTTTTTTTAAAAAGTATGGACACGTGAATTATCCTGCTTGCCCGACAACCCATTAAGGATGGACAAAGAAAATAATTAATACCAAAATAATAGTGTTACTGTTTTATGGATCCATTTCAAAATTCACTATATATAAAAATTACTTCAGATTCAGACACAGAAAGCAAAGAGTGAAGTTCCACCCGTCAAGTTTAAGGCAAACCCCAGAGCAACACTATATCCATGACCCACGTATATGCACCCGTTGCTAATTGACATGCCTCCATAGACACTGCCTCCGGTTTTATAGGACCATAAAATTTTCCCACTCTTAGCATTAATTGCATATATGGATCCCATTCTATCCGTGGATCCAGCAAAGACAACTTCATTTGCAACACTAACAGGGCCGTTAGCAGTGCTGTTACTGGGGTTAGCTGTCGACCATAGAATCTTGCCATTGGTGGAATCCATAGCCACCCACCCACCAGTGGTTGTAATCATATTTGATGGTGCAAGAGTGAAATTTTTGGCCTCAGAATTTGCAATATTGGTGTAAACCCTCCTTTCATCAGTCGCTGCACCCCAAGTTCCACCTCCTGCAAGCCCACCCGGTCCAGCTTCCTACAAAAGTTGAATGAGGATAATTTTAATTCATAAAGAGTTAAAAGCATACAAAAGTAACAAAATCAAAGTTTCATGGTTTGCCACGTGATTATAGCATAGCAGTTGGTTTAGCAAGAAAATTTTTTTCACTTTTCAAGTAATGAATTTGGGTCGTTTCTAAAGTTTATAAACTTAATGACATATTTTATTATGAATTTCATATCATGGTATAAGCCTAAATGTCACATATGTTTGATTGAAGTTACTATTACTCTACACACAGTATATAAGCTTCTTTTTTTGTTTTCATTTGGAGTAGTGAAAATATAAATAAATATCATAAATTAATATAATATGAAATAGCTCTTTCATCAATAGAAATTATCTATTACTATTACCGTAAACCAAATGAGATTGCCATTGTTGCGATCTAAAGCCCAAGCAAAGCCACTTTTCTGGACAGCAACAACCATATCTTTTTTGGTTCCATTTACATATGTAGTCAGCATCATTGGTGCTTCCCCGAAATCAGCATCTGGGGTAGGACCTGAAGGAGGACAATTAGGAGTTGAAGCATTGTTGCAAGCAACGAACCACACATCATAGCCTCCTAACTGGCGGTACCATGTAATGTTCCCAGAGTCCAAATCAAGGGCCAAGATTGAATTGGAGTGGTTGTCTGGTTCAACACACTCATCTGGTTGAGTAGGCTTCGTTTGATTACTTTCTCTTTCTTGACATTGAAGTATGCGTGATGGGGCAGAATAGAGGTTTCCAGTGGCAATATAAACATGGTTTCTGTAAGCATCAATGGAAGGGCTGCTTCCCCAAATGGCAGCTCCTGCATATGCTCCTCTCGTGTTATTGTTATCTGCTAACATATAGGTCTTCCACAAGATGGCACCGGATCGAGCATCAAGTTTTGCAAAACTTCCACGAAATATACAGCATTGCTCAACAGTTGACCCTTCTTCTAGTGAAGATGTTCCAACATAGTAACTTCTGTGAAGAGTTCAGAACAAATGCATAATATACACGAGGCCAAAAGGTCAAAACATATGACTCGCAGTGCTATTGAAAAAATTAGATGAGAATATATAAAAGAGAAATTGTATTTATATGTAATTTAGTATAATAAATTACACCAAAAGAGAAAGATAAAAAGAAAAAATAGAAAATATGAGATGAGATAATTAATGTGACGGAAAGAAATGGAAAAAAAAAATAATGTTATAAAAAGTAAACTTATGTTTAGAAATAAAATATTATAGTAAAATGTTTCAATTATTTAAGTTAAAATTTTTTATTTTTAATTATTATAAAAATATTTTTTATAGAATTTATTCAATTATTTTCACTTATTTTTTTACTCATGAGTGAAATTTTTCTATCTTTTTTTTATAAATTATTTTTTGTTTTACAAAAAAATATTTTTTTATTTCTATTAATCTAAACAACAATAGTTTCTTTCTTTTTTTTATTTCTATCATTCATTTTTTTATTTCACTTTTAATCCAAAGATGTAACCAAAAAAATAAAAATAAATCCAAACAATTCGTAAGGGAAGGTGCGTGTGAAGTCTTGTTTCTTTTCATTTTATCCTTTCTAAACTGATCATCAAATCGTCAAATTCGTTAATATGCAAAAAGAATAGTTAATGTTAGACATTCTACAAGAAGAATAAATTAAGCAAGCTAATTACTTATAAACATTGAAATCACTTCTTGCATCCTGATTTTCTAATTAAACAATGACACATCATGAAAAATAATATTTTTTAATTAGTGTTAGTAACATGTTAATTTTTATAATTGGGTTGAGACTTGAGAGGAATCAAGAAATGAGAAAAGTGGTTTAAATCCATACCGTGGATGAGAGAGCACGAAAAAAATTAAAAAAAGAAATAATCAAAATGTTTTTGTTAACAGAGAAATCTAAGCGGTAAAAAGCTTGATTCTCCTTAAATAAGGTCTCAAATTCAAAGTTTGTGCGTGAAAAAAAAATAATAGATAACCAAACACATCTTAAGCTGGTAGTGGGTGTTAGAATAAATGAGAGTTTGAGTAGACAAATTAGAAAAGCTTCTAAGGAAAGAAGGCCAAGAGATGTGCAGCTGTACTGACCCATTGTAATATGTTCCAGACATGGTGATGAGTGCTGCAGGATGGTAATCCAAAGTGGTCTTCCACACAAGCTCACCACTTGTTCTTTTGAGACCAATAACAACAGCAGGACCATAGATTCCAGCAATCAGTAAATCCCCAACAACAGTGGGAGTTGACCTTGACACTGTCCAATTTACATTCAGAACAAAGCCAGTTGCATTTAGACCTGTCAGTTTCTCCAAGTTCTGCTTCCAAACAAGTGATCCATCGGCTTCCTTAACTGCATAGATGTTACCATTCCAACTTGGAAAATAAAGGGTACCATCATAGATGGCTGGTGTAACAGTGATATCTTTGCCTGCATAGAATTTCCACTTCAAACGTAGGTTCGGTGCCGTTTCAGGGCTGATCTTATACTCTTTGTATGCATATCTTCTGTTGAATAAATCCCCACCATGGTTTAACCAGTCTTGTGATTGCTGTCTAAGCCCCTAGAACAAGAAACCAATTAATAGGAAATTAGATTAATTTTAATTCACGAGGTGCAATCTGTAAACCTTAAAACTACACATGAAAGCCCTATAGGGAATTAATAATGATAGAGTGGGAATGAATATCATACATCTGAGCTTGCCGCAAGGACTACTACCGCATGAACACAAAACAACAATAAACAAAGAACTAAGCGCGTGCTGTATTTTGGCTGTGGCATGGAATTGGATCTTGGAAAGGGTGAGGCAACTAGCAAGATATTGTAAGAGTCAATTATATGGAAAAAAAAAATGGCCCGCGTATATGGATGAGGACAGTCCGATCTCAAAATCTTTGACTTTGAATTTAATGTATATTAAAGACAACATTATCTTCACGTTTTAAAAGACAATTTATATAGAGTTTAATAGTTATGTACTGTCAATGTAAAAAAATTTATATTGTCAATCAATCAAAAATTATCGTTGATATAACTTTTAAGATAATTTTTGTAAAAGTCAACAAACTTATCATACATGATAATTTATAATTAAATGACAATGTAAAACTACTTTATACTAGAATTATTAGTCAATTTGTTTATTTTTCTTATTTAAAGAAACAAAAAGTCATACGCAAGAACTATGGAAAAAAAGTATTATATAAAAATGATTAAGAGTGTACAAGATCACGATGACTAGAATCCAATTTGATTTCCAATTTCCAGCTTTCTTTCTTTAGGCAAGATATTGTTTGGTCAAAATTCCTTTTTGTTCACGTAAACTTTTAGTGGGGTGATACGTACTCTTTTCAACCCAAAAATGAATAGAAAGACAAAAAAAAAAATTATGGTGAAACATCACCTTTTGAAATTCTATAATGTATCTTGTCAAAGAATGTAATTTCTACTTCACAAAACTTAACTAACATAAATAATTATGCTTCGGTGGATATGTTGTTCATTTAAATTTAGACATAATTAAAATAAAACACTAATAGCTAAAAGTTGAAATACTTAATAAAGAATTTTGTAAATGAAAAAAAAAATGAAGATCAAATTAATTTAAATTTTTAGGTTGGAATTTTAGTTAACGTCTAATTAAAGAAATCAGTCAATTAAGATTTTGATAGAAATATCACACCAAAAACTTTACATTTATTTTATTTTTATTTTTTTGAGGTCGAAAAATTATAGAAATGAAATGACACACTCAATCTTATTAGACAGAATGTCACTAACATACTTTGGAGACTAGTGTAAATACCCAACCCAACAAATTATTATCCAAATTTAGATTGCCTGAAAATAATTTTATCCAGTTACAATTACTTAATTAGTTTTTATACGCAAGAAATCTTCCGAAGTAAAAATGCTCGCCAAGTAACATGTTTAGGATTTTCTTACTTATACATTTTATCATAATAGATCCCTTCTTAGATCTTTTACTAGAATGGATTAGTTGTGACAAAACGTTGCTTCTGAGAATCTATACATTACAAGAAAATTGTCATTTAGGTCTTGGTTTGGACACCTCTTGTGATCAAATCAAGCAATATTATAATCAATGAAATTTTAGCTTATCAAAAAAAAAGAAAGAAAGAAAATTGTCATTTAGTATTGACCAAAAGCTTATGCTAAATACAATTTAATGTTGATTTTTGTGTCAGTGTCTGTTTGACACAAATTTAGTCAAAGCAATATTTTTGCATCCATTTTCGGCGCACAATGTTAATTAGCGTTGGTTTAATTGACGCAAATATGGAAGCTAAAAACAAATTAAAAATGCCAAAGCTAATGTTAGCATCCACGTAGCTGACGCAAAATTGCTTAAAAACCTGACACCATTAGTGTCGACAGCCTAGGCTGATGCTAATAGTGTTGGCCTCAAAGCCAACGCTATATAAATGTGAAAAAGTTAAAGTGTTATAATTTTTTAAATCATTTTCTTCATTTATTACTAATATATTACAAAACATGGATATATAAATTAAAAAAATAAAAACATTACAAAGTTATAATATCAATAATAATATAGAAATAAATAATAATAATCATATATAAAACTATCCTTATATATGTAATATGTAACATCCCCAATTTTGGGACAATAGAAATAAGAATATAATTAATGGATAAGAATGCCCATAAGTATTAATAATAAGGGTTAAATATGTTTTTAGTCTTCAAAAAATATGACAAAATTAGTTTTAATCACTAGAAAAAAAATTTGAATAAAATCCCTCAAATATTAAAAATGCCTTAATTAGATTCCTATGCTAAACTCTGTTTTCTATTAAATGATGGTCACATCAGCTTCCAAGTAATGTATTTTACTACCTGAAGTGCCTAGTGATATTTTTTAATAAAAAATCATCCAATTGCTTTTTCTTTAGGATTAAAAAAAATCTGTGATTTAAGGTTAAACATGTAAAATTTTATTTAAAAAGTATATTACTAATCTAACATGGACACAACAATTGACATGAACTTCAACATTAGCAAATTAATGGTGACAATGATGCTGATGTAACCATCATTTAACAAAAAAGTTAAACAGAGTTTAATATAGAGATCTACTTAGGGTATTTTTAATATTTGAGGGACTTTATTTAAGGAAAAAAATTTCTGGGGACAAAAACCAATTTTGTCATATTTTTTGAGGACTAAAAAAATATTTAACCCTAATAATAATTACCCTTATGCTAGGATCTGCAGGAATGAGATAATAGGACCCTAAAAGGGACTTTAAGGCCAAAGGCCCACCAAGCGCAGGCAGACACACACGCATGGCTTATATATAAGAGGGAAGGGGAAGTTAAAGAGAGAAAGAGAAAAGAAAAGAGAGAAGAAGAGAGAAGGAAGAGAAGAAGAAAGGAGAAGGAGAAGAGGAAGAAGAGAAAAATAGCAGAGATCCCCAAGTCCTAGAGCTTATTTTCGTGCATCCCCGAGGTGAGTGCTTCCTCCTTATCCTCCCTTACCCCTTTAATTATTGACTATACTCCTTTTTCTCCCTTTTCCCCTTTGAACCCTTGGTTTGGATTTTTATTGGTTTATGATTATGCATGATTGAGGGGTGTATTGGGTAGATCAATCGATTAGAAATGTAATAGAAGTGTTTTGGGGTTGTTTATGGTGGTTTGAATCCACCAGGTGGCCATTGGTGGCCCTAAGAGATGTAGATTTCGCGAAAATCGTAATCTACAAAATTGGCACTCTAGCTTAACTAGCCAAATGCTAGCTGAGCAGGCCAAACTTTTTTTGCTGAGCGAGAATAGTTATGGTTGAGCAAAAGAACTTACAGAGACAAGTTTGGAAACCTCGCGCAGGCTCGCTAAGCGAGAGTAGGTCTTGGTGAACAAAAATTTGAGTCCAGAAAAGGTGTTTTTCCCTCGCTTAGCGAAGCAAATCTTGGCTAGGCCATTAAAGGTCTAGAGAATTGGTTTGGAACCCTACAAGTAGTCACTAAGTTCCATTTTAATGCGCTAATCAATAGGGTCTCACTTGCTAAGCGAGACCAAGCCTTCGCTAAGCGAGAGACCCATAGAATATGGCAAGTAATTTTCCAACTCCAAAAAAGGGTTATATTAGTATATTGCCTTCCTTGCTTGTTTTTCTTATATGCTTGATATTGTTTAATGTATTGTTGTGTTTGGAAGTGATGATTGTGTAGTTGTAGTGATTGCATTCATGTGGTTGTTGCATCTGCTTGGGATAGATGTAGGAAACGATAAACCCTTATTAATAAGCCACTTAAGGTACTTAAGACACCATCAAATGCATCCTTAGCAAAAGATCGGGGAGTTTTCCCAAAGTTTCAAAAAGGTTTTATGAAAGAAAAGTTTTAAGAAAAGAACATGTTTTCAAGAAAAGTACATCTTTAGTAACGTTAAGACTTCTCCAGTACCAGTCATGTTCAAGTCGCACGCTCGGCATAGTACAATGTGCAAACTGTAGTGAGGATTTTGAGGTTACCATGGAAGATGATGTTCTATGCAATTTTATATAAGTTGTAAGAGGAAAAGGCTAGGAGGTCCCCTGAGCCAAATGGGGAAGGACCATTTTCCTCTCGACGCAGGAAAAAACAACGTTCTTCCATAATGGATGAGGGAACTTCTTTGATAATAGAAGGTAGTTCAACCACTTTTGACCGGTGGTAGTAAGAGGTCATAGCAAGAAGTATGCCTCTTGACAGCTAGAGCTTGGCCTAAGAAAAGACGGGAGTTAAGTAAAACCTAATAATAAAGACAATAAGAACTAGATAGAAATAGAAATAGAAGTAGTATATGAATGATGTGCATGCTTATGTAAGGCATGTATGATGACCCTAATGAGTAAATGATGGTGTGTATGCCTAGTTATAAGTGAGTTAAATTAAGCAGAATCAAGGGAACCTATATGCTTAGTGAGGACGTAGTCTATGATAGTTGTTACCTAATGGGTATGCGAAGGGTTTATCCCAAAGAAAGTTCATGTATTAGTCCCAAAAAAGGCAAATAAAGATAAAGAGAAGAAAGTGCTAGTCTTCACTTAGTGTCATAGGAAGTAAAATGTCTAGATAAAGTAATAGAGATAATGAAGTCCCATCGAAGTGTTGGGAGGACAGTTGTCTAGTGTGAAAGACCAGTATACGTCAAAAGATCTAGGGCACAGGCCCATAAATGGTTAGCAAGCCCTAAGTTAGGCATAGCTTATGAGGTTAAGTACTAAAGAGATAAGAAATTGGGAGTTTAGTGAGAGCTAAAATCATGAGTTAAGAAAAGATTCTAGGATAAAAGAGTCAACCTACCCCTAGAGTCCCCGTAGCACTCACTAGACAATATGTCTCATCCTTTATGTTTCATGTTTTTACAGCTTAAGCAAGTGAATTCCTCTTGGGAGTAGCTTGGAGTCACTGTTAGAGGAGATGATAATAGTTTTGTACCTTCCAATGAAGGGAGTTTAGTTTATGTTTCTGTACCTTCTTAATGCTTTGTACGACACATAAGTGCCATGAGATTTATATATATTAATGACCTGTTTATGTAATCAATGTTTAAGTTATAGTTTTTGGATAGTTTTCTCTAATATTCTTATATTCTAAACTTCCATGCTTTAGAAATATAAGCAAGCAAAAGGTAATACTCTTTAGGATGTTACATAATGTGATAATCAAACTACACTAGAAAAATATAAAAATAAAATAAAATGGAAGCATCTCTCATCAATCGTCCAAGGATTAATGGTCTAAATGATACTGATAGTGTGGATGTGCAAAATCCCTACTCTTAGGGGAGCATGGCCTTCACTCCACAGCTGTCAACCATTCTAGCACAATCTGTATCTACTGCTACAAGGTGGCAGTCCTCTCCTTAATAACCTTGGCCCTCTCCTAAGCAGTCATAGCCTCCTACCTAGCTTCCACAAGTATCTATTCAACTCTAGCAACCCTCTCCTTAAATGTGATACTGGATGATGAAGAAAATGCTCAAGACTCCAAAGTCAATAATGATGCCCCACAACAAACAAATAAGTCTGCAATGTTGTAAACCTGTTCTCTACTCTTGTTATCGCCAGCAACATCCTACCATATTTCAATCTTGGCCAATAATACAACCTCTTGCATCCCACTCATTGAGGTCTCACCAATTTGCGTCTACATCGAGCCAAGACATTGCTGATAGTTCTCCTGTTCAATCCCAAAGAATATAAATTAGTAAGAAACCTTTTTTTTTTTTTGACAAATACGTTGTATAAAAATATAGTATATAATTGACAAACAAGACTTGGACTGCGATCTCTAGTACAAGACCCAAGGGCCCTCGTGGACAGTTATATGCTTACTTTGAGATGGGTGTAATAATGTTACTCCGGTGTTGACGTTAGTCAATGCTTGTGTTCTATAACCTCTTTAACATGTGGGCTTAGTAGGGATGAGATATGGATTGGCCAAAGCCCAATCTATAACTCTTGGTAGTTAGCCTAGTTATTCGAAAATAAACCAGACAATTGTAAAAGTCCGCAGAATGCTAAGCAAATAAATTAGTTAAATATTCAACTAAATTGGGGAAAAAAATAAAAGGGCATGCATGTATGCCTTGCGAACTGCGTTGTATGGTCCGTTGATTTTAAGCGCAACCTAAAGCATAAAATTTATACTGGACTTTTGTAGTAATTTCTGTAATATGTTGTCTATTGACTCTGAGCAATTGCTCGAGTGTTACAAAAATGGCATGGAATAACTAGACTGTAGGGGGAGACAACATTGATTTCTACCCGTTCCTTTTGTTTTAAACTTAATCTCTAGTTTGTGGAGTCCTATTAATTTTGACATGAAATAATAGGATCTTGAACCTTTGCCCCGTCAAAGAGGAAGAGAAAGCTAATGATGCGTGTTCATTTCTGGAACATAATTGTTGATCTGATTTGCGCCACTCTTGGAGAAAGAAAATGGCAGTGGTGGTTGGAGAAGAATGAAGTTTCCTGCCTCAGAACTTGTAGAGGACAAATTTTTGAGGTATCCTGTTAAGCATCCTTTCCCATTTTGGTTCAAGGGATTGGGTGAAGCCAATTGAAGATGCTCCCCCAGTTTTAGGTTCAACCCTGAACCAAGAACATTTTCTGCTCCCTCTTGGTTCCCACTGTTTGATGACTTTGATCCATGCCCCACTATTGATGAAACTGCAGCAGCTATTACTGAACGAAGACTCGGGTCTGTGCTGATTGCTTTGGTTATTGTTTCTGCCAAAGCTTCTCTGGACGGAGTTTGGTTCGTTGTGCATTGTTGGTAGAAATGTTCTTGGTAATGATTTGCCTGCGTAACTGGCCTTGTGGGGACTTTGCTAATTGGTGTTGTGGTTGTGCCATTATCAGGGAACACCTTACCCCAAATGGATGGTATGAAGTTATTCTCTGGGGAACAAAAGCTGAGATTAGCTGGAGAAAATTTTCGGTTTGAAATTGAAGCCATGCTTGAATTTAAGCGATGATGGAATTGAGTTGATGAGGAGGAAGAAGCTGAAGAAGTCAGGTCTAGAGTGATTGTTGGGAACATATGTGGTGAGGCAAGGTTTGGTGGTGAGAAGACTTGTTTGGCTCTTGATTCATCAAACTGGTGACTGAAACTCAGACCATTGAGTAGTGTGGTGGGAGAATTTCTAAAAGGTGCAGAACTGTGGCCTGCAGGTTGAGATGTTGAAGAACCTGACAACAGCATGGAAGCAGCAGCAGAAGTGGTGGAAGCCATGGCTGTGGCTGAAACTGGAAGTGGGTGGTTATGGGTTCCTTCATACGTGGTGATTAAGATCGACAAGTCCTCAGCACACCTTTGCACCTGAAGACATTCATGCATTAAATTTGGGGTGTTATTATTCAATACATCTCAAACAACAACTTCAATTTGTATACAACAATAATAATGCATATATATGAGTTTAACTTTGTATATATACATAGATATTCAATAAAAAATTCACTATTTTAATTTGATATGATGATATAAAGTGAATTCTTGTTTGATGTTTTTAAATTGAAAATATATAAAAATTAAACTATACATATTTATATATACCTGCTTCCTGACTGGGCATGTTGGTGCAACTGTGCAACGATAGTATGCCCTTGGACATGGATTTCCCTTTGCTATCTTCTGTCCATATTTCCTCCACTGGCACCCATCATTCATCTGTTTGAAAGGCATACCGCTATATATTAGACAAGAAAATATTATAAAAACCATTAAAATCTCCTAGAATACAAGAATGAAAATACAAGTGCATGTAACGTTCTGTATTCGTTTCCTATTTTCACAAATACTAACAAAAATATCAATTTGATTTCACTTTATTACTGTTTTAAAAAAAAAACTAGTTTTTATATGCACAAATCTTTAAAAAGAAAGTGAAAATAAAATAATATTTCTATAATTATTTATAAAAACAAAATATGAAAACAAAACATTTTCCCAAAACAAACATGTACTTGTAATTCTTTGATACTAACCGTGGGAGTATCACATCTAGCTCTCACAGACACCCTGGCTCTCTTGGCTGGCATTTGATCTGACATGTTCTCGTTTACATTCATCATTTTTGCTGATTGATTTGGTGACAATGTTCCCTCTGCTTCCGCTTCCTTTGGTTCTTCTGAGCTGTTCATGGGACTCGAATCGGACACAACCTCCATTGACAGCAGGTGTTTGGAGTCTAATCCAAGAGTTAGGTTGGGTCCCCCATCTTTTTCTTTTGGTTTGTTAGAGTCTCCAATTCTTGCTTCCTTCTTAGACTCCTTTGGACTCCTTCCAAGGCAAAGTGACACAAGCTCAGGCTCTTCAGTTTCATCATGGGAAGTAGATGAATCAGCTACACCCTTCTTTGAAACGTCTTTGTGAAGGATGTCAAAGAAACGGAGTTGAAGGGAGTGGTAGTCCTTTTCTACTCGCTCTAACATCATCTTCAATCTCCCATTTTCTTTCTTCACCTCACCCATCTCAACTTTAGCAGATTTGAATTTATCTTCCTAGATTCCATAATAATAACAATAATCAGCCATTTTATTCCTGAATTTAGGACCCACAGACTCTGGCAAAAGACAATTTATCTTTCAAAGACAACCAATAAATTTAAAATTACAAGAAAAGCTTTTGTTTTATTATTTACTTTGCCATATTTTCCATGCCAAACTACAGGGTGGTTTGTTCATACAATTGAATAATTGCTTGGTCAGTTTAAGGTTTGCATTAGATGGACAGAAATCTTTCAATATTTTTAACTAATTCTAAAAATAAAAACTTAATTAAACGATTCATATGATGATATGATGTTAGAAAGCCTTTTGTCCTTGTTAAAGACATTCATAAGATAAAGAAAATTATTCAGCAACAGTACAGGTTGCATAAGAAGAAAGAATTGGGAAGGGAAAAGAATAGCGTATACCTTTTGAGTACCAAAATCATCTTCATAGCAAATGGAAGTAACTCTCTTCTCTTCTATCTCTGGACCAGTAGGAATAGACATTTTTGACATGGCCTCAATTATTACTATTTCTCTAGTAGAGCTCCCTCAATCTCACACACATATATAAATGCCACAAATATACAACACATACCTCTTATAAACCAATCAACTATGAGCTAGACACGGTATAATTAAACAAATTAATACGTACAGATCCCACAGCTCTCTACCACTAGGCAGCCACCCCCTCAAATGTCAACACCAAATTGCTAAGATAATTTGTGGGACATATTATTATTATTGTACGGTTAAATTAATTATATGATCTCCGAAATCTAAGTCATAAATGAGGTTGAGAAGGGGAATTTTAGCAATCAAATTGTGCATTACTTAATATTATGGTTGAAGCTTGGTACTGATCAGAGGACGTCACATGGGTATGTGGTCAAAGTTGCAACATGTAACCAGTTATTAACCGTGGCGGCGAGTGAGCTCCTCTAAATCTTTGTCAATGGTGTAGCCTTCTTACGCGGTCCATACGCTACATGGTTGTAAACTATTGCTCTGCTGTACACTGCTATTGACCTGCCATGCCCTTTTGCAATAGTAGGAATGTTAATTTATTCTTAGGAAATAAATATAGAATTACTTTGCTAGGTAGTTATTATGTTTAAGAGTTATTTCATCTAAATAGGATTAATGTTACGAATAAATAATACATCATATGCACTAACATCCAATCACAACTCATCTACAATAAGTTTATTAATTTTTATAGTAACTATCTTAAAAGTCATATTAATGATAATTTTTATTGATTAGCAGTGTAAAAAATTTTACTTTGACAATACATGCTTATTAAACTATAATGTTTATTATATTTATTTCATATACGAAAAATATGTTATACTAGATAAATTTCTTCATAAATACTTATATGAGAAGAAAATAAGAAAGTAAAATGAATTAAACTTGTTTTAATTCATAAGTTAAAAATCAACTTTCATCTAAGTTTTTCAAAAATTCAAGTATATAAGTTGATTATAATTAGCTTATGAAAAAAAAAATCATTTATTTTATCTTTTTATTTTCTTTTACTATAAGCACTTACAAAGAAGTTTATATAAACATAACCTATATATCTAGAGGACCATATATTTACATTATTCAATTTTAGTTGGTAAAATAGCACTTAGTTGTTAGCATTAAAATAAATGGGTATTTATAAAAATAAAATTATTCTTTATATCTCAAACAAAAATGTTGGAGTTTAAAAATGGTTCTCCAATGTTAATTGTTACTTATATATATATATATATATATATATATATATATATATATATATATATATATATATATATATATATATATATATATATACCAAACCTTTATTATTAAATGTAATTTATTGAGCATAAAATCACATGCTCATTTAAAGTCTGATCATACAATATGAAGAAACAACTGAACCAAGTTTTCAAAGGTTGCCCAACAAAGGTCACACCACGATTGCTAAATTAAATTGAGTTTTTGGTCGTTAATTACTGTCGCTGTTCCATTTTCTAGTAGTTGTTCCCAATCAAACATTGTAGACCTTTTTGCATTACTTTTTAAATAACGGGTTTATTGACCAATCTGGTGCAGTTTTAAAAACAAATTACCAAAATGAGACTCTTTTGAAACATATTACCAGCATGGGTCTATTTTGACCGTTGACCGGTCAAAGTAGCAAGTCTGACTAGCGAAACTCAGTCTACGTCATCTTTTTTTTTTTTAAATTACATGTAGGCGTCCGACGTGAAAAGTAATCCGCAAGTCTGAACTGCGGAACTCACAAGATCGCGCCACACGGCGCAATCCTGTGAGTTCCGCAAGTCTAAATTGCGAAACTCACAAGATTGCGCCACGTGACACGATCCTATGAGTTCCGCAAGTCTAAATAGCTTTTTAAGTCTTTCCATTGTAGTTACGTAATTTTTTTATGTTTTTTTAATCACTTTATATTTATGTAACTTCTTTATATTTTTTGTGTAATATTATATTTATATTATTTGAAAAATATTTATAATAATTTTCTTTTACATTTAAAAAACAAACATATTTGTATGTTTTTTTTTACACAAGCGTTATGCAGTTTACAAATTATCTTTTTTACTTTATATGTCCATGCATAAGTAATTAATAAATAAATAAATTTTATATTGTATACGAATTGATTACGTATTTAATTCAGTATAATTCATTTATAAATTTTTGTATTTGTAATGAGTATCTTCACTCGTATTTTTTTTTGTAGATATCGCCACGTGTCCTTACCCTGTTGAGCACTGCGACGACCCCTGCGGATTGCGCCACGTGGCACGATCCTGTGAGTTCCGCAGTTCAAACTTGCACATTACTTTCCACGTCGAACGCCTACGTATAATTTTAAAATAAAATAAAAAAAGATGATGTGGACTGAGTTTCGCTAGTCAGACTTGCGACTTTGACCAGTCAACGGTCAAAACAGACCCATGCTGGTAATATGTTTCAAAAGAGTCTCATTTTGAT
Source organism: Spatholobus suberectus (assembly GCA_004329165.1). Taxonomy (NCBI): domain Eukaryota; kingdom Viridiplantae; phylum Streptophyta; class Magnoliopsida; order Fabales; family Fabaceae; genus Spatholobus; species Spatholobus suberectus. Next base: position 11,634,929 of record CM014731.1, on the reverse strand, counting down.
AATTTGTTTTTAAAACTGCACCAAATTGGTCAATCAACCTAAATAACGTCTATGTCTGGTTAACTCGATGCTTTGCCACTAGCCCCAAAGTGTCTATCTTGGGATTTGAGTGGCACGTATTACCTTTCAATATACTTATGTTAGTGTTTAGATACGTTCGAAAATGTCAGAAAATGATAGATATATATATATACACATACATATATTACTTGTATGCTTTATTTTGTTGAGTGGAGAGTAGAGGAAAGGGGAATAAATTTTTGAATTTTTAAAAATTTAGGTAGTTTGGTTTGGTGAAAATAAGTGAAAAGTTTTTAAATTTTTTGGTGAATCTCACTACTTATTTTCACTCTATTTCTCACCTACTTTCATTCATCTCTCTATCTCTCTCTTATTTTTCATTTATTTCTCTCCTACCAAACAACCTAAAATTTCAAATTATTTCTTATCTATCTCTCACCTCTTAACTTTTTTCTTACTTATTTCTTTCCTATCTATTTTTCTCTTCTCTATCAAACAAAGGCTTAAGGAGGAGCAAGAAAGATGAAAAGAAAAAAAATAAAACGATCTTATAGGTTATGTGATATAATAAAAAAAAATAGATAAAAATATCGTACATATATATGAATATCATTATTAAAAACGTCCTTTGAAATTTATTTAAAAGAATTTGGATATGACTGTTGAATTATAAAACATGTAATGGTGTCAATGTGATAATTAATTAATACATGGTGAGAATGCATACATTCATACAAGTATGCATCGGTTAGCCATTAAGTAACTCAATGCGTTTTAAGGCTTGATTAGATTAAATAACTTAGATTCCATTCCCGAATTCCTAATTGCCAACCGAACATAATTATTTGCTACTGGCTTGTGGCATTGAGAGCTTGTCTATCAAATTTCGAACTATGGCAAAGAGTCACATTTTAATCCCTAAATGTTCCAACCATATAGGCATAGGATATTAATAAAGGCGCCTCTTGGAGCTCCGTAGGTTCTGCAGATTGGAGGTCAAGTAATATTCACTTATGTATCCACTGTTTTACCCTTTCCATTATGCAGTTTTAAATTTTTATAGAAACAGTCTTGTTCAAACCAAACGGTCAACCACTATTACTTGTCAAAGGGTTAGCATATGTACTATTGCACCTTTTTCCACTTTTGTCGATTATATTACCTCTCTGGCTAGGCCAATAAGCTAGCCTAGCCCCTCTGTTCCAAGACTTATGTGACGCGTGAACTTTATGCTGCAAGAATAACATAATCAATAATTCTTATATAATATTTATTAAACAATACTCATGAGAAATGGCAAGGAAACTGTGTATGGTTGTCCAATTTCCTAACGTAATTAATTGGCTGGCCAGCGACTTTAACGCAAGTTGATTTTATTTTAGGGAAGTAGGTCAATGGTTTGGATTAGCCTTTGAATTGAATGACTAGCTGAACATCTGACTAGGTTTGTATCTTTGTCCTTATTAAATATTGATGACCTATAATATGTTTTCCTAATTGAAAATTCAAAAGCTCTAAGATAAATTACTATGATATGATTCTTTAGCAATTTTGTTAAAACCAAACCAGTGATTCAAACCGGTCAAGATATTGGTTCAAGATTTAATGGTTTAATTGTAGTTAAATCGTGGTTAAATCAGTATTAATAAAACAATAATAATACTTAAATAATATTAAAAAACATAATATCATAACTTTATAATACTAAAAATTAAAAAATAAAACATAATTTTATAAGTTCTTTACATTTACAAAGACTACAAAAATGCAAAACAAACATCTCATGATACATAAGTATAAGTTTTAACTATATATATCAACATTTATTAATAAAAACAAGTTTATATTTAAAAAAAAAGAAAATAATAAATACTTTAGATTAGTTTTTATTTTTTAGAAAAAAATCAAAATAATGTTGTATTGAGCATTTTTCATTGACATGCTATGAACTAATTTTTGGCCAGTTTCTGGTTTTACCAATTTTTGACTGAATTTTTAATTCTTTGACTGATTTTCTTTAGGCTAATTTTGTGGTTTATTTGAACTAATCATGTGACCGATTCACTAAATTTTCGGTCCAACCGGTCAGATACGAAAGAAAGTAGAAAAGAAAACAATGATACAAGACTGAGGAAAAAGTAGAGAGAGAAAGAAAGAGAGTATGGAGAGAGCAGAGGAAACTTTGAGATAAAGAGGGATTCGGATCCGATTTGTTACCCACACCTAAAAATTGATAAGATCCACAATATAAATAGAACTAAAGTTTACTCTAGAATACATCTTGTCATTACATATTTAATAACATTTTATTATTATAATTTTATTAATTTAACTGTTAATTAAAAGTTAAAAATAGCTAAATTAATTAATAATCTTTCATACAATTTGAACCAACATCACTTTATTTAACATGTAATATTATTTAGGTTAAAATAAAATTTCAGTCATATACACTTAAACGTGATCCTTCTATTATATATATAATCACCATTTCTTCATTTGGTCCATCATTCATTATATCTCAGATTAAAAAGTAACACCTTAGTAAAAAAATATAAAATAAAATAAAAACCAAGAGAATGTTATTTTTGAATGACTTGTCATCTTTAATTGGAGGAATAAAAAAGACAAAGCAAGGATAAATAATTTCGATCCATATATGTTATGCTAGCTTGTTAGGATATATGGTGGCATTTTCTTATTTATTGTAGGAAATGCTTATCAAACAAGGAGCTATTGAAATGGGGCTGTTGAGCCAAGGTGTGAAAAAGCAGTCTGCGACATCGATTTTGGCTACAATGTCATGA